>WHVE01000665.1:0-74176 GCA_015178995.1 Trichophaea hybrida | reverse complement strand
AGGACTTCACATCATTCAACACATTCCGGAATGTCGGGCATGAGTGGCTGCCCCTCATGATCACCGCAATGTGGCATGCGTCTACCTTGTATAAGGAGTTCTGGCAACTACGACTACAACTTGACGCACACTTGCCGATGACCCAACAGCAGCTACCAGACACATATGTGTCGCAACTACAACCGAACAAAGGAGCCTACAAATCATATATGCATGATCGGAATTTCAGGAGAGAGATCGGTGGGAAACGGATATTGGAGTGATCGATGGTGTCCGTAGCCAACTCTGACACCACCAGCCCACCGACAGACAAAACCAGGGATGCCGAAATCTTGGCGATGTACAGTAACAAGATGTACCACCAACGATGTACCTAGCAAGACAACTGATCCCCACTAGCACCCTACGAATGTGCCCGCTGCCACAGAACGGATGGGCATCGGGCGTATAACTGCCTGAACCTAGAGTCATCCGAAGCAAATATCATTGGATACAGCAGTCGCCGAGAAGAACGTGGGGCACGTTGAGGGGACTACGGTAGCAGTGGATGCAGTGGCCATGGCGGTCATGGAGGAATAGCCCAACAGGCAGGGAATGCTCAGCAGGGGGTGAATGCTACAGACGTAATGGGAGGTCAGGGCGTAACAGCTGGACCAGTGGGAGAGAAAGTTGGAAACACCTGGGGTGTGCTGCCGAGTGCACAACACCTCCAAGGGAACAATGTTCGGGGGAACAGGGGCAGGGGTTCAGACAGGCACAGATATAGTTCATAGAAGTACCAAAGTTATTTTCTTTTACTCCAAAAGAGATAGTTCAAATCTGCTTTGTTTCAACCTCCCTGTGTTATACTCACCCAGCCACTAACCAAAATGAAGTAAAGAAGAGGGAGTGCAAGCGTACACTCCATACGATTGAGGCGCCAGCCATAGATGTCTTTCCAATATATCATCATGTCATCCAAGCACATGATCTCATAGCCTTCATTGATGCCATTTTTCAGAAGGTCAGTCAAAAACCTCATGAATTCGTTTGGTGCATTGATCAGGCTGAATGGCATTTACAGCCATTTGTATATTCTGTCCGATCCGATACAGGCTGTCTTCTCAATTCAGTCTGGGCACTCATGGTGCTGATGGTATCCGCTGTGGAAGTCTAGCTTGGAGAAGCAATGGGTGCCATGCAAGTGTGCAATGGGAGGTTCTGGATGTGGCATAGAATAATGATCATCGATTGTGATTTCAAATAACGCGTTATTCAATGACCATTCGGAACTTGCCGTTCGCATTTGGTATGAAGAGCACTGGTGTGGCATATGGCAAGTGAGAGCTGCATATCATGCATTTTTTCAGTTGAATGGCGGTCTGATTTTTGTGCTCTTCCCACTCTGCCACTGTCTGTCTGAACGTGCTGTGGTGTGGAAGTTGTATCCCTGAGACTATTGTGATATGGCTTCCACCAAATGCCCTTGTTGGAGGAAGTGCTTGGGGTTTCAGCAAGAGGTTGGGTTTTTGCACTCGTACACATCGCCCCACCTCCGATATATCAGTCACACCACTGTCCTCTGGTATTCCCATTGTGGTCATGCATTCCATCCAGATCGCCATGCAGTTTGCCTTGAATGTCACCTCAACAACGATGTCGCTGATTATCACTTTGCCCACCATCACGGCTCTGAGCTCTATCGCTAAGAGTTCTCCCACCGTATAGCGATTTCTTTTCGGTTGTACTGGCTCTGTCATTGCTGCTGCCGCAACCAGTTGGGAATTTCTTCCTTCATCTTTCTTCAGGCTGTCGATTCTGTATTTGAAACACTTCCCATCTTCATTGCCACCTAATCATCAGGAGTTCTTTTCATGATTAACGTGGTGTGGAATGTCCCCAATCCAGTCAGTTTCCAAAATGATATCATATTTGGCTAGCGGGTAGACGACAAACCATCTTTGGTATGCCAGCCTGCCGATGACCAGGATTTGGTGTACCTCCTGCAGTGGTAAGGTTTTGACTGTCCCCATGGTGGTCAGTTGCATATTTCCGCAGTTGCGAGCTTTTGGTTTGCAGTTAGGTAGCTGTTGCAAGAACTTCAGACAGACGAAACTTATGGCTGGCGCGGCAACTGTATAGAGTAAATGCTTGCACTCCTTCTTCTTTTCCTCGTGCTAGTAAGTGCCTGGGTGAGTATCATATGTGGAGGGTGAAAGGAAGCAGATTTGAGCTATCTCTTTCGGAATAAAATAAATTAACATTACTATTCTTATTGTAAGAGCGTACAGCCGTGTACGGCTTGTATAAGAGTATATGGGTAGATACGGTTGCAAACGTGCATATATGAGTATACTAGAGTAGAATGTTGGTAAGATTATCGCTGGAGTGCAATTGCACTCCCGTGAAGTGACTATATCCTGGGCGGTTACCCGGCCGCCATTACATCATCCCCGTCTCTAGCTGCAGACCCCCTGGGCTGCCATACCCATACACGAAAAGAAAAGAAGTACAGATCCAGACTCGTACGCCCTTGTACAACCTCATAGATCCTGCTACCGATCAGTACCCTTCAAGGGTGACCTTTCGGTGGATCCGGCGTACAGGGAAACTCCACCTCCAGTGGTAGGTGGTTAAAAAGCCATGCCAACGCCATTTATACCGGGCCGAGATTCAATAAGAAGAGAAGAAAAGATAAGAGAAGTAGAAAGAAGGAAACGTCCAATCAAACCCAATAACCTCCGTTCCTCCAAGCCCACCTCTCTGAATCCAAGTTTGCGAATCCATGCCCATTGCTAAAGCAAGCATCAATCCAAGTCTATAGTTCGGAATATCCAAGCGGACTTCCAATTTCTCCGAATCCAAGCCATTGTTCCCAGTAGTGCCGGCTCGGGGGAGCTTATGTCATCATTGCCTTCTGCCATCGATCGTTCGTATATAATTTCTCTCGTTGAACACATTTCAGAGTCTCCAGGGTGGCCACCTCGGCCAGTGACCTGGCCCTCTGGTCGATTGGCCTCTGATTCATCTCGGAGTTGTCTCTGCAGCAGTTAATTGACTTCAATGGGTATACTCATCTTGGTTGTAGCTGCTGAACCACAGGCCATGCTTCCAAGTCTTCGATCTTCGACTTTGTTATTGCCTTTCGAGTTCGGTTGCAGTATGAACAAGTATGCTTCGGCTCCAGGTGCAGCTCAGATCCGAGTACACCATCAAGTAAACCTTCGAATTCACCCACAAGTCCATGGCTCCGAACATCCAAAGCCATTTCCACAGCCAGCAGGCCAGCAAGCACACCTCCGAGGGCATGCCCACGCGCATTCTCATGTTCACATCCAGATCTCCAAATCCGAACTTCCAAGCCTATGGCAGACCTCGTCTGTGATAGCCTCCGCGCTCGGCAATGATTGAATGTCGCATTGATTGACTCCAGACTGACTCGTATATCGGCCATCTGGATTCTTCTTCGTCTTTGACTTTTGGTTGCAGTCATCATACATAGACATGCCTTCGCACATGCGCGTTCGAGTTGCGGTATCTAACTTGTTAATGTGCCATCAAAGGTTTTACTAACAATGTAACTAAGTATTCTTCCACTGCAGTTGCATCAAGGCATCCATTCTCCGGATCTCATGCCTTCGATTTCCAAATTCGTTGATAATTCTAATTCATAAGCATCCTATATGACGATCTTACTTGCCATGTAATTCCAGCGCTGCTGCACTCTTGGAAACACCAGGAAGTTAGCATCGCGGCAGTCTCGTATATTCGATCAAGAACTTAAGCTCACCTCCCATTCCGACATATCCAATTTGTAAGCATGTCATATGAAGATCATACTTACTATGTCAATATCCTCCAGCACTCTCGCACTCTTGCAATTGGGCTCCCAGAAGCCTGTATCGCAGCTTTGTACGTCTAACCTGGAGCTTCTGCTCCCGTCCTCTGAATCCCATGTAGGTGCGCTTCAAATATGCCGCACATTCTGATGAGATGCAATTCCAGTAAGGTGCACATTCCGTGCCTCGAACATCTCTTTGCCGCCAGCATATTTCTTCCGCCGATATTGACGTCTTGATAGACTCGGTCATTCTGTATTCCATTTGATTGAGCCTTGTAATAATCCAAATACTGTTAGCCTTGAGAACCACTCTGAACTTCGTTCCATGATAACTCCATTTCGTATAATATCTCTGATCCAGTAGTCATATCGACTGTATGTCAGTAGCCCCATCGGAAAGCTTTGCTTCCATGATAAATCCTCGGCATCGTAGCCATTGACTTCTCCGGTGTACATCACCGTGCCAGCACTTCCTGTGCCGTAATCGTTTCCAGCAGAGGTTGTTTCTGAATATCCGGTACAGTTATCCCCCTCTTTTTGGTCGGAGCTCCGTTAACGACTGTCCAATTCTGATGCTGATCCTCGTATCGATTCTAGTGTCGATCCTAATACCTTCAATTGCCATCGTGATTCGATAAGCAAATATCTCTAGATCATAGCTGGGATCTTGATTCCGATAATTTCGTCGGTATGTCCTAAATTTTCAGATATGCGTATCTGCACTCAATTGCCAGACTCGTAGCTTGTCATCTCAAATAAGACTTTCTTAAGCAAAGGGAAAAGTTCCAAACATAACCTCGCCATATAATTAAATAGACTCAACGTCATCCATCTCCAGCCATCTCCTTATGATGTTATAAGCACCGCAGAGGTCCAGCTGTGTGAATATCCTGGCCTCGCGCACACGGTCAAGCATCTCTTATATTAACGGAAGGGGATACGGATTTTCACCAACGCTACGTTGAGTACCCGGTAATCGACACACAGTCTTAGGTCACCATCCTTCTGTTTTACAAAGAGAATCGGTGAAGACGGCTGTATAAACCCATTAGCTAATTTGCCTCGATATAAGCCATTTGGCATCCTAAATTCGAACTCCGACAAATTGTACATCCGTCCATGACCATCCGTCTGCGACTATTCGTTTCCGGAATGTGCAAATTCGCACTTGTACGGTGCACATTTTGTGGCATCTCCTGTAGCTCTGTAAGTTCTCTAAAGGCCGTCTTTACTGACCTGCATGTAGTTAAAGTCCCCATCGACACAATCGCTGCGTCTCATCTCACTCCCGTAATCCATCCGGTGACATAACGTCCATCATAAGAAAATACCCACTCATCGATCCGTCCATATGGCATGGGATCTTTAAGTCCAAATCCAGGATCCGGCTCTTGAGCACGCGATCTTATTCTACACTATTTTGGGAATACCACTACGCGCCACCATACCAGATCATTGTTGAGCAATAGGCTCGTACGATCATAACCACTAAAAGAATACCTCATTGCGCCATGGTGACTGTTGCAGTCTGCGCTCATCTGTGTATTGGAAAGTCGTCTTTCATCAATTCGGGGGTAATGCCGTGTGGTGAAGTATTCCGTAAGCCGTGTATGGCATATGTAACCTCTGCGGCACTATCGTTGCGTTTAGCGTTTTGAGTGCCTTTCCGTTGTTCCCCCCGGTAATCGGAATGCTTGCTGGCGATGCTTATCATGTGAAACTCGTTTCTGCCATCCGTACGGGTTCGTATGACTCCGTAACTACTTCATATGTGTGTTAGCCAATTGTAGGTGCAAAAGATGGAGCGGTAGATGTTGCAGAATCCAGGAGCCTGGAAAAGAACGGTTTGCCCACAATTGTGGTGTGCTAGAAGCGTAGTGTCTATTCTCTCAGTGTCACGATCTATGTATACGCGGACTTGAGCCGCACACGTGACTAACGTACATCCTACATCCACCTCCCTCTACAAAAGAAAGCTTTCCACCCGAAAACAAAGGAAAAACGCTCTGAAACCTCAATCTTGTTTAGCCGCTATCCTCGCGCTCCTCCTCGTTGGTGCTGGTGGTAGCCCCTTGATTTTGGCTGCCCGCGGTCGGGTTGTTGTCACCGAAGGGTCTGCTGGACGTAGGTTCTTCGGAAGGAGTTTGTTCAAGCTCTCGTCGCTCAGGGTAGCCGCAAACTCTCTGACTGTCTCTTTGCCTCCAAAACGGGTCAGATTTGTCAGTGGCTCCCAAGTCCACTCCTCCTCCGGTTGGCCCTCCCACTGGACTCGGAACTGGGCCCTGCCGTTGTCGTCGACTCGCCACTCGCGGATGGCTTCCAGCCCATACTCGGCATCGCCGCTCTTGGTGACTCTGATCGGTGGCGGTGCCGCCTGCAGTCGGGATTCGTCGATGGTACAACGTTTAAACTCACTGACATTGTACGTCTTGTGTATGCGGAGATGCTGGGGCATGTCGGTGATCTCGAAGGCATTGCCATTGCCGCGCTGCATGCCAAGGGTGTACGGGCCGACATATCGTTGTTGTAAAGCCCGACTAAGTCGCGCGCCAGGCTCGTCGGTTCCAGGTGCAGCAGCTCCGTAGCTCAGTGGCATGTTTCTGGTGTTTATCATCACACGGTCGCCAGTCTGGAAGTTGTGTGGCTGTCGTTTCTTATTGGCTTCCGCGGCTTGGGCAGTTTGGGTGATTGCAAGTTTATCCCGTAGCTGGGTCAGAATATCTGCCATGGTCGTCGCGAAGCTGACTGCCTGTTGTCCTCCTGGTCGTGCCGCAGCCCCGCCGTACGAATTCGAATTTGCAGAGGTCGTTGCAGCGATGACATCAAGCGGCATTCGCGGAACATAACCAAGGTCAGCCTCAAACGGCGCCATCTCTGTCGCCTTATGCTTGCTTGCATTGTACGCGAACTCCGCCAGTGGCAGCAGTTTGGCCCAATTTCTCTCATTTCCAGAGGCGAAGGTTCGGAGATACCGTTCGACGATGCTGTTGACCTTTTCCGCAAGTCCGTCGGTTTGTGGATGAAAGGCCGTTGACATACGCAGCTTGGTTCTCCATATCTCGTTCAAATGCTGCCAGAAGTCGGACGTAAATCTGACGTCTCGGTCGCTGACAATCGATTCTGGGATTCCATGCAGTCGGAAGTAGACGTCAATAAAAATTTCCGCGAACCGTTGAGCCGTCAGGTCCTTCTCTGTTGTAGCCGTCCAGATGGCTCTTTTCGTCAAGCCGTCGACAAAGGTAATAATAGTGTCGTTTCCGTTGCTGATCGGAAGCTTTGTGATAAAGTCGATGTTGACTCGCTGCCATCTTGTGCTGGGGACGTCCAATGGCTGTAAGAGCCCGTATGGCTTCTGATTCGTCGACTTGGCTCTCGCGCACGCAGCGCATCCCTTAACATACTGTTTGACCGTCTGATACTGACGCGGCCAGAAGAATCGCCGCCCCACTGTTGACGCTGTCCTATCGATTCCAAAGTGACCGCCGACCGTCGAGTCATGAGCCTCATGTAGGACTTTGTTCTGGAGCTCTTTTGGAATACAGAGGCGATCGGTCGAACGATGGAGTATCAGGCCCTCATCATTGATCCAGTAATGTCGTGCTCGGTCTCGTCGTTGCTTCTTTTCGCCGGGAGTTCCATTGTCGGGGGCGACGCCGGAGAGTTGACGGTATACCATGCCGAAGTATGGATCTGTAGGATATGCCGCTCGTACATCTTCCATCCATCCGTCGGCTTGAATATCACTCGCATGCATAAGCTCTCCTGTGCAGTCACCGCTCTCTAAACTTAGCTCTGCTATTGGCTGGCTGGCCCCAGGTCGTACTGTTCGTGGTAATGGAGGATCCTTGTAATCAGGTCGTCTGCTGAGAGCGTCCTGGATATAGTTCCGTGCCCCTGGAAGGTACTCGATCTCGAAGTCGTATTCCATCAGTGTCTCCAAGAGTCGCATTTGTCGACTTGTCAGCCTTGGTTGCTTAAGAATATGCTGCAATGCCGAGTGGTCTGTTTGTACTTTAAACTGGTCGCCGCCATGTAGGTAGAAGCGCCAATGTTCGATCGCATCCTTCACTCCCAGCAGCTCTTTGTCGTAGGTGGAATAACGGGTTTCGGCGTCGTGTAGCTTGCGGGAAAAGTAGGCAATGATTCTGTCCGTCCATTCGCCAGTAGTTTCCTTTTGGAGCTGCCGCAGAGTGGCTCCAATTGCAAAGTCTGATGCGTCCGTCCGCACCAGGTACTGACCGCTCTCCTTCGATGGGAGTGCGAGTGCCGGGTGGGCTAGCATGGCCGCCTTGAGAATGTCAATCGCGTTTGTCACTTGTTTCCACTGTTCCGGATCGTTCCGCACTTTGTTGAACTCTGCTGGGGTTACGTTGAGTAAGGCAGTCAAGGGAGAGGCGGTCTTTGCAAAATTCTTGATGAAGCGACGGTAGACACCCGCGAGCCCGACGAAGCTGCGCATTTCTTTGGGAGTCGCTGGATCGGGCCAGTCTGCAATCGCGGCGATTTTCTCAGATGTCATTGAGACGCCGCTTCCGTTCACCTTGAAGCCGAGAAACGGTGCTTCTGCTCGGCCGAATTGGCACTTCTCGCTCTGCAGTCGGAAACCATCCCGGCGGACGGAGTCCAACACTGCTTGCACATGTTTCTCGTGAGCCTCTTCGTTTTTGGAGTAAATCATGATGTCGTCCAAAAAGACAATGCAGTAGCCGCCGTCGATGTGCTTCCGTAAGAGATCCGTCATTAGCCTCATGAACTCGCTTGGTGCATTTGCTAGTCCGAACGGCATCACCAGCCACTCATACAGACCGTCCGGGCCGATAAACGCCGTCTTCTCGATCGATTCAGGGTGCATACGGTGTTGATGGTAGCTGCTGTGGAAGTCCAGCTTGGAGAAACACTTGGCTCCTTGTAGGCGTGCGATGAGGTTTTCTGGGTGAGGCAGGGGGAATCGGTCTTTGATAGTAATCTTGTTCAGAGCTCGATAGTCGATGCACATCCGCCATTTGCCTCCAGGTTTTGGTACAAATAGGACAGGTGACGCATATGGGGAGTGTGAACTGCGAATCTTGCGTTTCTGCAGCAGTTCGGTTGTTTGTTTCTTATACTCCTCCCACTCTGCAGCTGTCTGTCGGTACGGACTCCGATGTGGTGGCTCTACTCCTGGGATTGTACGAATTCGGAAGCCGCCCGCTGAATGTACTGGAGGCAGTCCTTCCGGCTCCAGGAAGAGGTCGTGGTACTGCTCTCGAACCCGCCTCTCAAACTCTGACAACTCCTCCGCTCCCGTTTCCAACGCCATGCACTCCGCCCATATTACCGCACAATCGGCCTTGAACGTGGCCTCGTCGACAATCTCTCCGATCACTACCTCGTCCACCATCTCTGCCCCAAATTCCATGGCTAGCAGTTCCATTTTATTGTATCCTTGAGTTCCCACTGGCATCTCCGCGGTGGGAATCTCTGCAGTTGCCGTCAGCAATTCGGAGTTTCTGCCCTCTTCTTTCCTCAGCCCGTCTATTCTATATTCGAACCGGCCGCCGTCCCCGCCGCCGAGCCACAGTCGATTCTTTTTGTGATTGACATGATGCGGAACCTCCTCCATCCAGTCTTTGCCGAGGATGATATCGTACTTCGCTAGCGGATAGACCACGAACCATCCCACGTAATGAAGCCCGCCGATATTTAGGTTCAAACGCACTTCTTTCAACGGCATAGTCTCGACCCGTCCCGCGGTCGTTAATTGCATGTCGCCGCGGTGCCGTGTCTTTGGCTTGTCGATTAGCGTTTGTAAAAGGTTCGGGCTGACGAATTTGTGGCTGGCACCGCAATCGTATAACGTATATGCTGACGCTTCTCTTCTTCTCCCTTCTCTATTTTCTTCTTCTCTTTCTTCTCCTGAGTGGCTCGATGGACACGACACGGGGAGGTTGAAACGAAGCAGATTCGAGCTGTCACCTTCGGAGTAAAACAACTTGATATTAACGCTCTTACGAGCTCTATTTCTGCCCGCCTCAGCCTCGTCGCCCGTCCCTACCGTATCCCTTGCCTCCGGAGATGCCGTGCACTCGGCAGCACCTCCTAGGCGTTTCCCGCATTCTCTTCCTCTTGATTTCTCCCACCTTTACATTGGCCCACGCCACCGTTTCCACCACCGCGGCCGTCAGTACCGTTTCCTCTTCCACGGCCTCCACGACCTCCACGACCTCCACGACCTCCACTGTTATCACCAGATACTTCCTGATTTGGGCAGTCGTAAGCCCAATGTCCATCCGTCGCATGGCACTTGGCGCACTCGTTGGGTGCAAGTGGTTGTCGGTTACCGCGGTTGCGGTTAGTGCTTCGGCCATACATCGCCGAGATCTCGGCCGCCTTGGCTTTGTCTTTCGGTGGTGCAGAAGTGTCGGAGTCGGCCACAAATATCATTGCCCGTTCCAAAGTCGGTACACCTCCCATCTCTCGTCTGAAGTTGCGGTACTGGATGAAGGAGCGGTAGGCACTCTCACTTGGGCGTAATTTGGCTGCATACTCATCTAGGAGTTGTTGGGAGGTCATTGGTGCATGTGGGTCGAGTTGGAGTCGTAGCCGTCGGAATTCTTCGTTGAAAGTGGCTACATGGCCCTTGGCGGGGATAGCGAGCAGCCGCCACTCGTCCTCGAAGTTACGGAGTGCGTCCAGCGGAGTAAATTCCTCCTTCAGTCGTGTGCAAAAGTCGTTCCAGGTCGGGTATGGCTGACTAGTCGGGTATGTCGAAGCCGCCCACCTGCCTGCTGCCTCCTTGAGTTGGAGTAAGGCATATCTGGTCCATCCGTCTGTTCGTGGCACTTCCGCTCCGCTTGTTGCCATGGTTGGTGTTGTGGCGCCGCTGCCAGCCGGGGTCATTGATGCAAGCCATCCAATTTCGTGACACCGGGCTTCAAATTGTCGTTGTAAGTCATTGACGAAGTCACCGACGACCTGCATGTCGCGCTCGCCCTTGAACTCCGGAAGTCGCCTGGGGTCAATTGTGAAGGTGTTAGTCGCGTTTCCAATTCCAACTTGACTCCTTGCACCGGCAGCCATCATCATTCGAACCGCCGCCTCCGATGCTCGTACCCTCTCCTCCGTTTCCGCTAGTTGTCTCCTAAGTTCTGCCACTTCCTGTCTAGCTGCTAAGGCCTCCCTGGCGGCTCTGTCTGCCTCGTGCTCTCCACCGGCCGCCGCGCGCAAGATCTCATTTTCGGCCGTTAAGTCTTCGATTGCTGCCGCCCGGTCCTCTGCCGCGTCGAAACACTCCGCCCATGCGTCCTCTACAGCTGCAATGTACCGTCTCCACCTGCCATTCTCGTTTGGTTCGACAATCGACTGTTCCAAGATCCAGTCACGATACCGGACGTACTCGTCTGATCGTGGTGTCTCGTCATTTGGCTCGCGTAGTAGGTTCATGGTGTCGTCTGGGTATTCGGGGTCATGGTACCAGGGATCGCCGTTGTTGCTGCTCTCTGCCCCCAGCTGCGGGAGCACCATGCTCTGTCTAGGTCGCTTTCTGGGTGCGACTGATCGTGCCATCCTTCAGATTCTCTCTTAATTCGGGACGTGTCGGGGTTGCATATGACGTGTCAGTGTCTCCGGGGTCTCTATTTCTCTGAGTCTCTATTTCTCTGGGTCTCTTTCTCTGGGTCTCTATTTCTCTGGGTCTCTTTCTCTGGGTCTCTCTTTCTCTGAGTCTCTATTTCTCTGGATCTCTGCAATTGGCTCTCTCTGGGCTCTGATCGATGATCTCGCCGGTGTTGTCGCTCGTGATCTCGCGTAGGGGTCTCGTGATGTCGGCGCGTCGGGTCTGTGGACTGATACGCGTCGGTGTAACGTAGTCTCTGTGGTCTCTGTCTCGTAGGTCCTCTCGATCTGCTCAATTGCGTCGAATTGCCACTGCAAAGCACCGGAATCGAGGCAAAAGAGGGTGTTGACGTGTTGCTACCAAGATGTGGTGTGCTAGAAGCGTAGTGTCTATTCTCTCAGTGTCACGATCTATGTATACGCGGACTTGAGCCGCACACGTGACTAACGTACATCCTACAACAATGGTGCCAAGCCCCGCCGTCCAGATACTTCTTTCTCAACTCGGCGAGCTGGCAGTGGTTAATTAAGTATATCCTTGGGTGCCTCTTCTTGCCACGACCGCCGCTACTCCCTGCTCGCCCATCCAGCGCCTGGGGCCTATCTCACTGACCATCAGTGATGCCTTCCACGGTGGCTCCCAGCAGCCCTGTACGAACTCCCACTCTTAGGAAGAACGTCCATCAACGACCTCCCTTTGGCCAACAGATTGTCTAAAGCAGTATCACCAAGTATTTGTATACATATGGAGTACAGCCTCCTTCGGAACACGCCTCCTCCCTAGCCGGAGATCCTGGTACATTTCCGGGGCATTCCGGTCGGTCTGCCCGGTTCACTGCCACCATATCCGCTCACCCTGGGATTCGCAAAGCCAAAAGTCGAATGTGTTTGCAAGTCGATTTCAGGATTGCTGTACTTTTTCCAAGGCAACCCAGACACCAGCTCAATAGTGCGTCCACCGCGGCTGCCACCGTGTATGAATAAGCTCACTCAGCGAATCACATACTTGTCTCACCCGATTGGGACTGTCTGACAACCAAATAACGTCCATTCCCACTTAGGGATCACACAAGTATCAATTGAACCTCCTCGCGCGTTAAATACATGCGGAATCCGCTGGTCACCTTGGAGTTCCCAGACGGTCCCTCCTCCACCAATAGCCCTATCGATCCTCAGATGCCGGACTGGAAATAAACCAAATCATCTCCATCGTATTCGTAGTAATCCGGTTTGTATGCCATCGTATGGGCACATATCTGAATTCCCCAGTTTGGGGATACAGTTTTGTTGAATTTTTCGACGAAATTGAATAGAGTTGGCACTGA
This sequence comes from Trichophaea hybrida, assembly GCA_015178995.1. NCBI lineage: Eukaryota > Fungi > Ascomycota > Pezizomycetes > Pezizales > Pyronemataceae > Trichophaea > Trichophaea hybrida. Next base: position 61,438 of record WHVE01000665.1, on the reverse strand, counting down.
TGGCTTCATCTCCTCATAAAGATCCAATTCGGTCGTCCAATCAGGTGCCAATCGTCACAATTGATAATGGTAATCTTGAATCGTACCTGCTGGCCACATTAGAACCTTCGGGGGTTATACTTCCCATTCGGAGTTGTAGCACGATCTGCGATCGCTGCACCACTATCTTAAACATAGAGCCGTAGCTCCGTGGCTCTTTCCAATCGTATATAATCGCGTAATCTTTAAGGCCGTTTAGCATTCTGTAAGACTTCCATAGCTGCTGTTGAAAACTGCTTCCAGCATCTGTAGTGCTTCCGACGTAAATATTGCCTTCGCCAGTCAATCGAAAGAGGTTCGGCCTACTCGGCTCTGTTAGCCTCGACCGTGTATAAATCCACCAGTGAAATGATAATCCTCCGTAGGTGTATCGTGAAATGTAGCCTGATCGACTTTGCGTCGTTTGATTTCCGAAGATTAACGCGTTCAGGGGTGTCGTCGATTTCAGCTTATCCAGCACTTCAAGGTTGATTTAATTGACTTCCGTCAATTGTGTCTGACTAGTCTCGATAGTTCACATACGATTGCGCTCTTTGGACAAAATTGAAGGGAATGTCTGGAGTACGGCTGGTTTCGGCATTGCCAGTGACGCGTCTCTCCGTTACTTAGACTCCGGAATAATTCCTGTAATCGTCAATTAACTCAAGTGGATGGTAACTTATCCGCTCTCATGGCTCTTGCGATTCGATACCTTCAAGTTCTCGAATTTGTAGGATGGTGATGACTTCGAGTGACTTGGTCGCTGACACGTCATTGGATGATTGGCTTCCGGAATCGACTCCAAATCATCTCTGCTACCGTCAACCCCAACTGGGAATACTTATCATGACTCTTTGCTTATGCAATCGGTAGCTCTCAAATCTGTATGATTTCTCGTTCGGGTGTGTCGCGACGCGTCGCAAAGGGGTAATTCGTGAAATCCCGTGAGCGAAACGTATCAAATTACTAAAGAGCGATAATTGTGTAAGAGCGTACAGCCGTGTACGGCCTCATATAAGAATATAACGGTAGATACAGGTGCAAACGTGGATATATTAATATAGTAGAGTAGTATGTTGGGAAGATTATCGCCGGAGTGCAATTGCACTCCCGCGAAGTGACTATATCCGGGGTGGTTACCCGGCCGCCATTACACTTATGAACTTCATCTCTGCCTGTCTGAACCCCTGCCCCTTGTCCCCCCGTACATCGTGCCTCCAGAGGTGCTGTTCACTTGGCAGCACCCCCTAGGCATTTCTTTCATTTTCTTCCCCTTGGCCTGCTGTTTCACCCTGACCTCCTGTCGCTCCTGTGGTATTTATCTCTCACTGAGAATTCCAATCCTGTTGGGTCCTTCCTCCTCAACCACCTCAGCAACCTCGGCAACTGCTACAGTAACCTTCTCCACATTCCGCATATCCTCCTCAACCACTGCTGTTGCCACTGTCATTCTTGCCTGATGTCCCTCAGTTGAGGCATTCATACGCCTAATGCCAATCCGTGCTGTGGCAGATTGCCCATTCATTGGGGGCATGTTGGGCTCGGTTGGCTCAGTAGTTGCTTCGTTTGTACTTCGTATTTCCACTGAATATTGCCGAGATTTCGGCTTCCCTGGTGCAGTCTTTCCGTGGGTATAATGGCGGCCGGCCAGCGCCGGGTAACCGCCCGGGATATAGTCACTTCGCGGGAGTGCAATTGCACTCCAGCGATCATCTTACCTTACAATGATATGACTTCATCACTTATTCTCGTGTGCAACCATATCTACTCTTACTCTGGAGTACGGAGCCGTACCGGCCCGTATCCGTCCTTACACTATGATCGCTCTTAAGAAATCGGATACGTTTCGCATGCGGAATTCGTGATCAACCCCTTTTTCCCAACGCGTCACTACACGTACAAAAACATACAAAGACCTCGAAAAACAAGCAATTATACATTCAATTCCTTTAGAGAAGTCATCTAGAACTCAAGTCTATGTCACTAACCCTTGTGAGAGCGCGAATACTCTACAGACATCGGTGGTGGGCTACCAGCCAAGGCAATTGATCACCGGAACCCAGCGGTTCAACGGATATCGAAATCAGAAATAAAGCGGAAATCATTACCGATCACGATGCCAAAGATCACGATCTCAACCGCGCTACCAGGATACTCGAAGAGAGGACTACGATTGACATCCCGGAGATACTGGCGGATACACACTAGTTATTAGCGATGCTTATGACTACTTATCGGTTATCACCATTTCACAAGAATACGGATTGAACTCTACCAGTCGCAATAGCGATAAGTTCCGATAAATTTACTATCCAATTGGTCTGGTTGACACTCGCAGAGACCATTCCAAGAAGATTCAGACGTTAATCGTTCCTTGAAACGCATTACCGGCCACGATGTCCTTACCCCCGAGATTACGTTCACAAGATCGTTCAACGAGAGAAATCGTATACGAACGATTAACCGATTAGTCGCAAGACTATGGAAGGCCGCGGAGCCATATCCAAAACGCATCGATTCCTTGTCACCCACGATAAACGCATTCCATTAATGCTCATTTCACGATTACCTTTTACCGAACGGAGCGGAAGCTCTGAAACGTAGCTATGAAGCGTCGGTATTCCACGAGCATGGAAGTGCATCTACAGAGAACGATTGAACTAGCACAGAAGTGCATTCATCTACGGCGAATGATTAAACGAGCACGGAAGTGCATCTACGGATCAAGATTACACGAGCACGGAAGTGCATCTACGGACAATGCATATACGGAGAATGATGGCACATACGATCGGAAGATCGCAATTACCGCTCCGCCGGACATTAGTTTTACGCGTGGTGGATCAATGGTTCATCGAGAATCGATGTCAATGCAACTTCCCCACGCGACGGAAATCCAAGACGAAAGAAATGCGAAAAACTGAGGAAAGTCGAAAGATCATGACGCCGCCCAAGGCCATGGTCGATACTCAAGAACCAGCTGGTGGCTTCCAGACCTTGCCAAACTTCACTTTTCGAAACTTACAAGCACTGAGACTTGATAAATATACCTAAATTGAGTTATTGACGGTAGCAGACTATTTCGAGTTGATTCGGAAGTCAATCGGTCTCCGGACACAAGTCACCGGCCAAGATGGCCATCCCTGAGCAGTCCTTGAAATACGTTCGACGAGAGCAATTACGTACGAACGGAAGAATGAAACTAGTCGAAAGTCAATCGAATATGAAGTCCAAGCGAAGTCTTCATCACCACGTCGATCCATGGCGATCAAGCTCAATGGCAAAAGCCCAGTCGACACAAGCTACTTTTGCACGAAATCTACTGGCGAAGTGCACCGGCGGAGGATGACTACACATGATTATCCGACCTCCACTTTTACCCACATTTAAGGCTTACAGTGCAAAGATGGCCGAATGCTACGAGATTCACTTTTATGGGAAGCATGAGATTACCAAACATTAGATCGACACTGCCGACGGCAATTGCGATCATGATTACCCTTCTATGAACCCGGAAGATGGTTTAAGGGCGATACTCAACTTTACTCTATGGACGATTGGAAGTATGAAATTCCACACACATCATACATGCCGCCAATGAACACTACAACCGGATTCGACTCACATCACAGCTGAAGTTCGAATTCGGGATCAACAAGGTGAAATGCAACCTGCGTACTAGCACTTACCGACTGCGGCGCGACAAGCATCTTTATGTCTCCAAGGCCTCTTGAAAATTCCCCTGGCAGACGAAGCAGCGGGCATCGGCATCCTGGGTTTTGAAGGGTGCGATGGAGTCTGCAAGGAAGCCGACACACGGCAGAAAGCGGGGGGGATAGCCGAGTAGTGATGATGAAGGTTCAGTTCCTAGAACATCTCGCACCGGTTGACAAGCCAGTGGCTTACCAGAGGTTGACGAACCAATGGTGAATTCCTATCGGCACCAATTGAGCGTGTACGAGTGGAAGTGGGAAGTCCTCGCAGGTGGATATTGACCACCTGGGGTGCCGTGAGGATCCTAGGTTCCTCTTCCGGCTATACAATTAATATCTCTACGGACACCAAATTGGAGTGCTCCAGGAGAAGAAGATTATGTGCACTTGAAAAATATCTCGCGGTGCAATGGGCCATAGGCCCCTCCTCCGAATAAACAAATTCTTGGAGTAACTGCTTACGCATGGCATGTGTCGCACGGATTTGGCAATGCTTAGGACTGCTGGGAGCGACTTTGGACGTCAGACCCTCGGACATACCAGGCGAGACCCAAGCGCTGGACGACGAAGAGCAAGGAGCAGCGGCGGTAGTTGCGGCAGAAGAGTGTACCATCAATGGGGTCCTTGAATGACTGCTACCGGCTCGCCGAGTCAAGAAGGGAGTATCCAGACGGCGGGGCTTGGCTCCATTGTGGGCGAACCGTTCTTCTCTGGGCTCCTGGTTTCCGCGACATCTACCGCTCCATCTTGTGCATTATCATTTATAGCTAACACATGTGGAGCAGGTACGGTGCATTACTGATTGATATGAGCCCGTACAGACGTCTGACTGAGTCGCACATGGGAAAACCATACGTACCCCGAGTTGATTCACAATAAGAAACAATGGCTAGCTACCACAGCAGCCACGGAATGCTAATTTCACGAGTGCATGTGCAATCGCGCACACTCCCGAGGACACAATAAGAGTCTCTTTGTCTATATGGCAACTGATTCAAGGTTTCGTTTGAACCTCTACTCTCTTCTTTAAGAAACTCTTACATTAGATGTTATGCAACGTGAATGCAATCGCTAGTATCAAGCGACGATGGCAACCGAAAGTGCCAGAATCACCGAAAATCGATAAGAGAATCGACATAAGACCCAATACTGCACACACCGGCATAATCACAAGTCGTCGATGGAGCACCGATCTCCAAAGAGGGGTATGACCGCCCCAGAACGCGAGCAACCACCGGTATCCTTGCAAAGAAGTGGCGACTTGAAACTCTGAGTTGCTACTGAACTCTCAATATGCGCACAATCATGAACCGATAAGACACGGCTGCTGGCGGATGGCACTTATCAAGCCACGGAGAGCCGCAAAATGCAGATTTCACGAGTGCAGAGTGCAATCGCACACACTCGAAGGTTACAGATGCTGCGAGACTTGCAATCGAATGCAGATTCAATACGTATCGAACCACGATGGTAATCGAAACCGTCATAATCAACAAGAATCGATAATAAAATCGACATGAAACTTAACACCGTACGCACAGGCATGCTCACAAGTCGTCGATGGAGCGCCGACCATAAAAAGAGGGGGATGACCGTTCCGGAAACCGAAAATCCACCGCTACTGCAATCGAAATCCGCACCGGAAGTGCTGGGACGACACATCACCACGAAGTGCCCCTGCCATACTGCAGAGGTCAAGGTCACAAGGAAGTCAATGAAATCAAGAGCAAGTGCACCTGCGAGTTCGAGAAGTTACTGGCTACGATGCTGGTCTTCATCACCGAACCAGAAGAGATCGGATGCACAATCGCCTGCAACCGACGATGACAATGGGATCAACTGTAACCAGTATTAGCGACCGGAAGGCCAGATACAACAACAATCGAGATATCAAGCTGCGCGGAATGCGAATTGGCTGGACTCCTTAATGGGCGTAGGAAGGCTACCGCGATTGGACTCAGAGCCGAGAGCGCATTCCATCGAATTACATGGTAACTATGACCTTGTACGAAATGCTTACGAATTAGATATATCAACGAATACTACCCTTTGAGAGCGGTTCAATGGGCTTTCCCCGCCGATCTCAGTTGAAGCGGTTCTTGGATTCCATCAAGGAAGAAACTTTCGAAAGCCAATATCGGCCGAAGTTCGCGTCACAGTCGGCAATGACTTCTACTGATATGAGCACCCTTCGAAGCCACGATGCTAAACCGTTTTGGGATTATGTCCACGAGCATGACCCTATATATAGAACTTGCATATCCGCGACTTTAGTGGATCCACGAATTCGGAAGTCGAAAGCATGAGAACCGGAGAATGGATGCCTTGATGCACCTAGAACAGAAGCATACTTAGCTATATTGTGAGTAAGACCTCGTATGGCACACTAACGGGTTAGATACCGCAACTTGAACGAGCATGTACGAATGCATGCCGATATATGATGACTGCAATCGAAGGCTAGACGAAGCCGAAACAAATCAACCACCATTGGATCTGAAGCCGAATGGCAACCCAAAGCGGCAGACGAAGAAAATCCGGATAGCAGTTATACGAACCAATCTGGAGCCGACCAATGAGACATACAATCAATGCCGAGCGCGGAGGCTATCACCGATGATGTCTGCCGTAGGCTTGGAAGTTTGGATTTGGAGAACCTGGAAGTCCACTTGGGTATTCGGAACCATGGAATCGAAGGTTTACTCGAAGATTTACTCGAACGTTTACTCGATGGTGTACTCAGATCCGAGCTTCACCTGGCGCCGAAGCATACTTGTGCACTGCAACAGAACTCGATTGGCAAGGTCAAGGGCAAAGTCGATGGGCAACCGAAGTTCGGAGCTTCGGAAGCATGGCCTGTCATAATGAAGATGAGTATATCCATTGAAGTCAATTGACTGCTGCAGAGACCATCCCGAGACGAATCAGAGGCCAATCGGCCTGACAGATGTGTCACTGGCCACGGTAGCCACTCTCGAGACTCTGAAACGTGTTCAAAAAGAAACTATATACGAACGATCGATGGCGGAAGCTAATGATGACGAGCTCCACCGAGCCGGCACTATCGGGAGCAATGGCTTCGATTCGGAGGGCTGCAAGTGACCTGAGAGTCGGAGATATGGAAAAGCAGGAAGGTCACTTCGGGGATACATTCGGAGGTGGAATTGGAGCGATGCCTGCTGCGGGAACGGCTTGGATTCAGAGACTTGGAGGTGTTTCGGGCCAATTAGAGGTTCCCTTCTCTTCTCTTCTCTTCTCTTCTCTTCTCTTCTCTTCTCTTATTGGATCTCGGCCCGGTATAAATGGCGTCGGCATGGGGTTTCACTACCTACCACTGGAGGTGGAGTTTCCCGTGCGCCGGATCCACCGAAAGGTCACCCTTGAGTGGTACCGATCGGTTGCGGGATTTATGAGGCCGTACGAGGGTGTACGAGTCTGGATCTTTATTTCTTTACTTCTTTCCTTCTCTTCTCATGTACGGTATAGCAGCCCAGGGGGTCTGCAGCTAGAGAGGGGGATGATATAATGGCGGCCGGCCAGCGCCGGGTAACCGCCCGGGATATAGTCACTTCGCGGGAGTGCAATTGCACTCCAGCGATCATCTTACCTTACAATGATATGACTTCATCACTTATTCTCGTGTGCAACCGTATCTACTCTTACTCTGGAGTACGGAGCCGTACCGGCCCGTATCCGTCCTTACAGTGGGCTGGTGGTGCCTGAGTTGCCTATGAACATCATCAATCACTCGAATGTCGAATCAGCATCCATCACTCTCCTGAATTTCCGATATTGGATGAACGATTTGTATGCTCCCTCGTTCAGTCGTAGTTTCAACGGGTTTGCTTGCAGCAGCTGCTGTGGGGTCATCAGCGAGTGTGGGTCAAGTTGTATTTGTAGTTGCAGGAACTTCTCATTGAAAGTTGCTATATACCCCTGGGCTGTGATCAAGAGGAGTCTCCACTTTTCTTCGAATTTCCGGTGTACATCCAACTGGGCAGACTTCTCATTTAGGCTCCTGCAAACATTGTCCCGTGTCGGACATGGTTGGCTATTCAGGTACTTTGGATATTGCGCACCTCCTGGCAGTGTTCATCAGTTGAATGAGGGCATACCAGTCCCAGCCATTATTTCTGGGGGTGCCTTTGTCCAATAATCTTTCTGTCATAGATGTGGCGATGCCGCTCTCGGCTGGGGTTCTGGTGTTGTTGGTCAGAAGCAATCCAATGTCATAGCAGCAGGCTTTAACCTGGCATCGGATATCGTTCATGAAGTCACCAATGATCTGTCTATCCCTCCCTCACTCAACACCCAGTTGTCATTTCAAATTGATTGTGAATGTCATATTGGTTGTCTCCATTCTCACATTCTCGTAGTCAAGATTTGATGGGATAACTATCATCATCGTTCTTTCAGCTTGTTCCACCGCTTTTGTGGCTTTATGCACTTCCGCATGTTGCTTTCCCAATTGGGTTATTTCTTGTTGTGCCTCCACCACCTGTGCTCTCACCGCTAGCACCTTTCTTGTTGCCTGATCGGCTTCGTCCTCTCTCCCACCATGTGCCTCTGGATGTAGTTGTTAATTCTCTGTTCTCGATTGTACGTTCTCAAATGCTCGCCTATCAGCTTCTTTGAAGTGTTCCGCACAACTATCTTTTACCGCACTGATGTACCATCCCCACCGCCTATTGTCCTCTGAACTGTTGATTACTCTCTTTACTATGCAGTGGCAAAACTGGGTGAATTCGTACATTCTGGGGTCTTGGTTGTCAGGGTCTCACAATATGTCAACTTGGTATCCCGGGAATTGAGGGTTGTGATATCACTGTTGTTATGCTCGTGTCTGGCTGAGGTGGAATCATTCACTGCCTCGGCCCTCTTTTTGGCGTTAATGAACATGCCATTGCTTCTTTTCCTCTTTCCGTTGGTCTCTTTCTCTGTGTCTCTTTCTCTGGGTCTTATTCTCTGGGACCATTTCTCTGGGACTCTTCTTCCGGGTCTTATACGTGTTCTTGCATGTGGTTTTGCTTGTCATTTCGCTTTTAGCATAATGTGATCTCTCTTCGACATATCGGGGATCTCGGTGTGAAGTGTCCGAATTCAGGTCTCTGGGTAACGTTCCTGTAGATCCTCAGGATCTGCTCAATTTTGTTTCCATTGTCGCTGCCAAAGTACCAGAATCAAAGGCACAGGATGGTGTTGATGTGTGCTACCAAGATATAGTTGACCGGAAATGTGTCCTCTATTTTCAGGTGGCCACACTCTATGTATATACAGTATTGAGCCATACATGTGACTTGGAATATAACCCTAACCCATTACGTATATCCGATACCGCAAGTTCATTGATTGTTTGTGTACCGTAGTCTTACTCCCCCACTGTTTCAATCTCCGAGTAATATTCAAACTGTGCTAACATTCAATGGCAAGAGGGTTACACAGAAGAGAGAAACGAACATTCTACCCATCAATCCACCAAATACGGAAGCGAAAGTGTACATCTAGGAGAAGAAGGCAGGGCTTATGGTCCCTCAAACAACAGACAAACACCTGATTCTTTGGATCGACGGAGCAAGCCTAGAAGATGGAAGAGTCTGTTGTGCCACGGTATGAAAGAAAGGAAAAGAAAATGCGATGGGGCACAGTACTACCTGGGAAAGAAGCCGGAATCTTTTGACACTACAGTATATACCATTGAACGGGGCCTACCGAAAGTGGCAGAAATATTACCCATGACAGGACACACATAGGTGCTTATTTTTTCGGACTCAGTTACACCAATACAATGTGTATGAAACGAGAATCCAGGCCGTGGACAGCGGACGGCGGAAAACACAATCGAGTGAAACAACAAACTTGTGGGAATGGGAGCAGAAATGGAGTACTGGTGGGTACGATCTCATGAAGTAGTTGAAGGAAACAAAACGGGTGATGAATAATCGAAAGCAGCCGCGGACAGTGTGGAAGGCATGCTGGAGTATGTGAAAGAACACAAATGATGGTCGATGGCAAAGGTGCAGAGAAGGGTCACAGTAGCTCAGAGTACGATTGGTGCACATTGGGAGGGTAACCCTTGTGTATATATATGTCGGCTATCCCCTGGGAATCGACTTCACGAGCTTTGCAACCTACATGATGTGTGTCATCGACGCATCATCAGATGTGCCATCCGCCACTTCTACTCTTACCGCTCCCTGCATCTTTGTGTCTCCTGTCCGAGTTGGTGCTCTGATACTCTCATCCGCTACCCTGGTGGGGCTCTCACTTCCCGTGGTTGCCAACATTTCTGGCATTGCTGTTACGTTGCGGACATGTGTTTGCCTCATTGCCAAAGTTCCCAACACCTTCCAATGGTACGGAGGCGCTGAGAGTGTTTTGCCGGGGTCCATTCGATGCTAGGAATCAATTTCCGGTGTCCATTCATCGATTATTGGTGTGGTTGACGACATATCTCAAGGTTTACGTTTTGCCAAGCCTGTGTGTATAGACTTACTCTGTGCTTGCATACCGCTGCGGTTCCTACTCTCCCATTATCAGTTTGCAATCCGTCCATCTACCACATCCGGACCCCCGCACCTTCTGTGGCCATCTCTCTTGCCCAGCATGCCGCCTCGCTGTGAAACGTTGCTGCCTGGAGTCCAGAGCTACTGGCGCAGGTGGGAGCCCTGACTCTCATAAATGCAACCAGTGGTGTCGTGGGCAGGGCGCCGATGTTAGACATGTGTTTTACAGTGTCCTGGAGACAACTTCTTATTACAGGAGGAGTGAGATAACACAAATAAGATAAGATTCAGGAGAAATTTGAAACATTGTTTTTCCACATACACCCCCCAGTCATCTCCTGAAGAACGGGCGAGACAACGACATGGGATTTGAATATAACCAGCGCGGTCAACAACTCTCAAGCAATTCTACATAACCCATTAACCGCTCCTCCCACAACATCAGTTGTCACTGCGCCCTTTCTCAACCACCTAATATTAGCAACCGTCATCGTAACCACAACCAATACGATCCGGCTACATCCGCCAATCGCAACCTCGAAACCATACGTATCTAACTTCCCACTCCTCTGCTGCTATTCGCCTTCAAGCCCCGACCCTACGAACAATTATACCCACCTACACTATCCAATCTCGGGGACCACAATTACACCAACTAAAACCTCGACCCCTACCCAATCCCTACCCAGATAACCTGCACAAGCAGCCTCATACTCAGCCTAGAACTCCATGTACTACCAATCTTCAAGGTTCACGGATGCATAGAGTATTGCCTTAAAATCTCAGTTCCATCAATCGGCTACCGAAGGTGAGGGTAATTAGAATATACTTGGTTACAGCAGGGACCAGTAATTTACTCGAGTATATTTCTAGGGTTCACACACGCTGGCGGGGAGTTTGGGGGAGAGAAGAAACAAAGTAAATACACTACCCAGGACAGTGAAAAGGGCACAGAAGAAGCTGTTGATGTGAAAAAGTGCACAAGAAAACTCCAAGCCTGGACAAAAAACCAACTCCCCAACAGCAGGGATTCATATTAGCCTTCTCGAGTTTTTCATACTACTGATCCTATATCCGCCTTCTCCACACCATGTGCCATCAACGTCGTCTAGAATCCCCGTCCAACCATAATGAATTTTTTCACGTGGCAGCATATTCAGCATTCCTGGAATCGTCCCTCATTCCTCAATGCACAAAATAAACATCAATACTCGTATTGATATCCCTCACCCCAACGGTATCTTTCATCAACTGCTAAACTCCGGATCCACTTGCTTTCATGGTTCTGGGCGGACCCCGGATATGACACCTACTGGGGCATGCTGCCTATTCTCATATATAAGCTTTCTGTTTCTCTTCTATGTACTTCAGACAATTCAGCACTTGTTTTTTGTTTTTGTAATCATATTGCATTCGGCCGCTAGCGGCCATGGCATATAACCTAATCCAAAGCACTTTCATGACAAAAGAGCCACTTCCAAGTTGTACTTCCTGAAGTCCTTCCCCCCATTTGCTGCCGGGCAAAAACAATACGAGTTAACCTTCTTCCACCCTCCTCTGCCCTTCTAATCTCCCCTCCCTATTCATCCCCGCTCCTGCTCCCATCCTCTTCTGCCTCTGCACTGCCATTACCTTCCCTCACCCCTGTTACTCTTCCCACATCTGAGTCGGCTGGAGACTCTAACACCGGCTCGACGGCTTCGTCTGTATCAAACACCTGAGTCATTGGCACCTTCGTCATTCCCTCTTTCCACTTGCACTTCACTTTCAATTTCTCCCAAAGGACGTCCTGCTGTCTCTTGCATTTCTTGCACCACTTGAACAAGTGGTCCCTCGTCTGCCTCTTGTGCTGACACCACCAGCACTCCTGGCTTTCTTTCTTCTTGATCATCTCTAAGTACGTTGCTGTGAGTGCATGGCCCACCTTTAGTTGCAGGTACCTCGACGCGATCGACTTCTTCGCGAGGCTCACTTCAACTGGCATCTGTCTTTTCTTATGCATTCCGTAAACTGCCTTTGTGTTGAACTTCGCCTTCCACCATACCTCCGTTACTGTTCACATTTCTTCTGTAACCTCCCTTTGAATTCTTGCAAGTGACATTTCTCTGTATCTTTCTGCTATTGCCTTCATCCCCTTTTCTTCCCCCAGGGCTGCACCCTTCACTTCTTTGTCTGCTTTCTCATTTCCTTCCACCCCTTCTTGGGACGGCACCCATCTGTAGACCACTTGGATGCCTTTCGTGAAGAGATTGTTGTTGTGTTTGATCCTCTTGATGGCGATTCTCTGTCCTTGGCCCGGTCTCATATATTGAACTATTTTTATCACTGTGGTGGAGTCGGAGAAGACTGTGACCTTCTCGAGTTCCTCGCAATCTGACCTGACTGGTGCCATCCTTGTTGCTTCCGAAATGGCGTAGCATTCTGCGTTGCACACTTCTTTCTCTCTTCCGAAGTAGAATCTTTCACTCTTCCTGTCTCCTTCTTCTTCTTCCTTCCAAACCACCGCGCATCCTACTTTTCCATCTTCTGACCTTGATCTGTCCGTCCAATAGGCATGCCGATAACTAGTAACCTTTGCTTCATTTATGGCCTCCTCTCTCTCAGATATGATCACATTTGCTTCTGCCTTTATCTCGTATTCCAGTTGGGTGTTTTCTTCCACCTTTCCTTTAACACCAAGTCATTTTCTCAATCTTTTTGCCAATCCACTCTCTGCTTCCATAATATGTCCTCCCCCATGGCCGTCTGGCATTTCGATTAAACGCTTGGCAAATCTTCTTTGTCTGTTGTTGAGCAGAGACACCGTTGGTCTGAACCCTGCATCGTTGGTGAGGGGGACTACTGGTGTAGTTTGGAACAATCCCGTTGTGCGTCTTGCTGATTCGTTAACCAGTTTTTGCAGGTTCTGTTCCCTTCCTGTTTGATTGTCCCACAATAGCTCTGACCCATACCAGGCAATTGATTGAACTGCAGCCGTTTGGATTTTTCTGGTGTTCGCTGGGTTTATCCTGTACATCCCAGTTATTCTCTCAATTCTGCCTGGCGCCTTTCTTGCTTTCCTTATAGCGACCTCGTGATGGTGTTGGAACTGTAGCTTCCTGTCAAGCTGTACTTCTAGCCACATGGTCGGTTTTTCGTAGAACGCGATTCTGTTTTCTCCGATCCTAACTTTTAGCTTGACATTGGATTTCTGATGATTTTGTTTCTTGGTGAGTAGTATCGCCTCTGTCTTGCCAATGTCGAACTCAACAGCATTCGCTTCTGCCTATCTCCTTGATCCGCTTGCGCACCTTTGCATCCTCTGTACACACTGGGTGACATCGTCTCCCTCCACCACCCAGGCCACATCGTCAATGAACGAGAGAGCGAGTGTGCCTTCAATGCATCTCCCTATTTTTTCCAACAGTGCTGAAATATATATGATGATCAGGATAGGTGAAACCAGTGATCCTTAGGGAATTCCCGTGGCGATCTTCATAACTTCTCCCTCTCTGCCATCCATTCCCATGGCTAGTCTTCTGTCTGACACGCAACTGTCCGCCCACCGACACACATCGGCTTCAAATCCCATGTTCTCCAATCTCTTGATCAAGTTTCCCCTCGCTACCCTTGGGAAAGCTCCTTTCACGTCCATCAACAATTCTGCTGCAATTCTCTTCTTACCCCATGCCTCCTCTGCTTTCTGCACCATCCTTCCTACCACATCAATTGCTAATTTCCTCTTTCTGCATCCATACGGGCCATCATGGTGTAGTTGTTTCCTTTCACATTCATCCGCGATTTTTGTTGCTACTACCTTTTCAACGACCATTATCAAACAATTTTGAAGTGTAATGACCTTGTACACCTTGGCTAAATGATATTTGGATTATCCTGGTTTGGGTATCACCACTCCTGTTGCCAACATCCATATCTTCAGATGATGTCAAAGTTGTATCACTGTTTGAAACAGTGCAGTAAATCTCTCTTTGTCACACTCCAATAAGAGTCTGATCGCCTTAAAGTGTAATCTGTCTGCTCCGGCTGCCTTCTTGAGACTCTGCTCCAAAATTGCAGCGTGAACCTCTTCTCTTTGTATATCCCAATAGGTGAATCCTCCATCCCTCTTTGCGTCGTAGGTGACCCCTTCTAGCGGCTTCCGGAATTCTATCTGTTTTATCAACTCCGCCTTTTCTCCCCAAGAGGTGACCATCTCTCCCCTCTCGTTTACTAAGGCCATGACCATCTCATCTCCTTTCTGACCTGTGTACCTCAATGCCCTCCGTACCTGATTATCTTCCACCTGCTGCAAAAAAGAGTTTCACATGTTTCTCTTTTCCGCCCTTATTGTTCTTCGAAGGTCTTTTCTAGCCTCCTTTAGTTTGGCTCCACTTGATCTTCCTGCTGGTCTTTATCTTTTCCAGAAGCCCAAAATTGTCCTCTTTTCTTGTATCTTGTGGTTCCACCATCGCTTCGATCTGGCACACACCATGAGTTTTTATGCTTTCTGATTGAGTACTTCTATTAGGACTTCCCTAATCTTGGTTGCTTCCTCTTCCGGCTCTGGTATGGTGCTTTCTTCGGACATGATTGTTCTTCCTTCCATCCGCCCTCTGCCTATCTCCTTTGCCTCTTTCAAATCCTTCTCTTTCATCTTGTCTATATCCCATCCTGTTATTCACCTGCTGGTTCCCTTTTCTGCATGATCTTTCACCCACCAAATATGAATGATCATCTGATCGGACATTGTTGCATCATTGTCGTTTGTAAGTGTTTCAACCATAAGGTCATTGTACACTTCTCCTTTTGCTAGGGTGACATCGATTATTGACCCTATTATACTGCCGTCCCTTGTGGTGTGGCATGTGTGTTCCTCATCGTTCATGACTTGCAGTTCATAGTCGTGAATTTGGCGTTCGAGGGAGGTCCCGTCTCTTCGTTGAGTACATCGGTCATTCCAATCTTTGCTCTGGGCATTCCAGTTCTGATTCAGCACAACGTTTGTTGCTGTCATTATCTCTCTCCAGTTCGCTGACCATGCTGGCCTTGTTGTCGACCTTATATTGTTTTTTTGATAGAGCTGGTCGTATACATTGACCAGTCTAAATTGTCGTTTTCTCTCGTCAGTGATGTTGAAAACCTCGATGTCTCCCTTCCCGCCCAGGCCTGTAACTTCATCAATTGCAACTGTAGTGTTAACCCTGATTGCCGTCATTGTTGTTCTTTCTCTGATGAACATATATCCCAGGTGGCTGGTTCGATACTCATCCACTGGTCCTTCATACGCCGCTTGCATTACCACCAAATCAGCTCCCCTTTCTATTCCCGTTTCAACCGCCAACAGAGTCCCCTCTCTACTCTCCGCACAGATTTACTGTAGAACTTTCACCATTGGGCCTCTGTGATTGGCTTCTCTGGTGCTGACTGGGTGGCCCCGGCTTGCACCTCAACTTTTTTTCCTTTTCCTTTATCAACGGGTAGCTCCATCGGGAAAAAAACCAAGTGGCTCCTAGGACGTACGTAGGCCTGGGGCGCATCGGGCGCTTAAATCGAAACATTTTGAGCCTCGACGTACCCTGGAATTCCAGACGCAGCATTTGCCTCCGGACGCAGCTCCAGACGCAGCTCCAGACGCAGCATTTGCCTCCAGACGCAGCATTTGCTTCCAAACGCACTACACTGTACAGTCGCAGACTTAATTCACGGTCGCAGCCTTGATTTACGGTCACAGTCTTGATTCACAAATTTATTACTAACTATATACAAAAAATATTGGCAGATCTTTGGAGCAGCACTTGGAGGTGGACTTGCAGGTGCACTTGGACCCTAGCCGACGTGAACAGAAGCATTAGCATTTCGATCAGGTGCACTTGGAGGTTCACTTTGTGCACTTCGAACAGCACATTGAGCGGGGGGGGCACGTTGGATGCAGGCTGGCTGGAGGCGGTCGAGCTGGGCTGGTTCTTGGCCGGCTGGACGCGATCGAGTCGAAATGGCTCTCGGCTGGCTGGACGCGATGCGGCGATCGAGTAGGGCTGGCTCTCGGCTGGCTGGAGATGATCGAGCTGGGCTGGCTTTCGGCTGGCTGGACGCAATCGAGCTGGGCTGGTTCTTGGCTGGCTGGACGCGATCGAGTCGAAATGGCTCTCGGATGGCTGGACGCGATGCGGCGATCGAGTAGGGCTGGCTCTCGGCTGGCTGGAGAAGATCGAGCTGGGCTGGCTTTCGGCTGGGTGGACGCAATCGAGCTGGGCTGGCTCTCGGCTGGCTGGACGCGATCGAGTAGGGGTGGCTCTCGGCTGGCAGGAGATGATCGAGCTGGGCTGGCTTTCGGCTGGCAGGACGTGATCGAGCTGGTCTGGCTCTCGGCTGGCTGGACTCGATTGAGTAGGGCTGGCTCTCGGCTGGCTGGAGATGATCGAGCTGGGCTGGATAATCGAGGTTTTCTGGCTCTCGGCTGGCTCTCGGCTGGCTCTCGGCTGGCCCTTGGCCGGCTGGACAAGCAGTCTCTCGGCTAGCTGGAGATGATGGGGCTGGGCTGGCTTTCGGCTGGCTGGACGCGATCGAGCTGGTCTGGCTCTCGAGCCGAAATGGCTATCGGCTGGCTGGACGCGATAGAGTAGGCCTGGCTCTCGGCTGGCTGGAGATGATCGGGCTGGGCTGGCTTTCGGCTGGCTGGACGCGATCGAGCTGGTCTGGCTCTCGGCTGGCTGGAGATGATCCAGGATCTCGTCTGGCTGGCAGTGTTGCCACCGAGCACCATGCAATTGGAACGGCCAGACGAAGAACACAGTATATTAAGCGTCACAGGGCACTTCGCAGAGTGATATGCGACCGTATGAATATAGAGCGCCCAGAGTTGCTTTTACAGTGCTTTAAATCGTATCATCGCAGATTTTCATATTACCCTGCCTACCGACGTTCCATACGCTCCAGGCGCACAACCCACGTCTGGGTGTGGCGATTGCGCCCGGGTGCAGGGATTTTTTCCTGAGGTCTTGTCTGACCTTCTTTTCTGCTTCGCTTGTGCTGGCTTCATCTTCCTTCTTTTGCTTTTGCTGCTGGCCGGTTACCTCGTTGGCTCTGATGCGGCTTTGATCCTTCCAGCTTGTGCGTTCTTCTCGGTCCTTTGCTATGGCTTCATGTATCTTGGGGCATTCGTTGCTCTTGGCAATGGGTCTGCCTTTGCAGTTCGCGCACTTGTTTGGGTTGTGGTTGCAGTTCTGGCCCTTCATGGCTTTGCATCCGACCACGTCGCACTGGTGTTCTTCTGTCTTATGAGTCCCCGCACACATTCTGCATCTAACCATTCCTAGCCTTCTGCATTTTGAGACGTAGTGACACCAACCCCAACAGCTTGTGCAGAACGCATCTGGGCCCGAATTGACGTAACGTTCCACTACCATGCCACACCCCCGCCGCTCTCAACCCTTTCTCCAAGCATCTCTGAGCCATCATTTTATCCTTAATAGCAAACACCAGCGACAATCCCTGTTTCTCGCCATTTGTTTT
Organism: Trichophaea hybrida; assembly: GCA_015178995.1. Taxonomy (NCBI): domain Eukaryota; kingdom Fungi; phylum Ascomycota; class Pezizomycetes; order Pezizales; family Pyronemataceae; genus Trichophaea; species Trichophaea hybrida. The sequence continues at coordinate 43,713 of WHVE01000665.1, read as the reverse complement.
CTTTTCCTTAATATCCGCTATTCTTGCCATCCATCTTATCGTCATGGGAACAACAACTCCTTTGTTTTCGTCGTGGGTTTCATCTCTCAGCTTTTCCAGCCATTCCAATCTCTTTGACATGTACTGGTCGAAGTTGATTCCGTGTATTTTTACTTTCTCCCAGGTTTCATTCTTCTCTATGTCGATGATTTCCAGGGCTTCCTTTCACGCTGCTGTGACGATAATTATCCTGAATACAATTGGAATGTCGACCGATGCGTTTTCCCTGGCCAACGCTGAGATGGATCATCTCATATTCGTCGAGATTCCCGTCAGTCTGATATGTGCTGGGACCTGTCGAGCCCAGAGTGCTCTGTGAACTTCGGACACAATGTCTGTGTCTTTCTTCAAAGAGACCAGAAGGCCGTTGTCTCTTCTGAACGTAATCCTCCTGTTCTCCAGCGTATTCTTGTTAGTATGTATGGGTTCCATGCCACTCACCTCCGTCTTTTCTTCTTTCTTCTCCTATTATGGTCTTACTACCTGGAATCCCACCTTATCCTTCGTGTTCTGTCCTGCTACCAACGCCGTCTACTTTTCCGCTTAGGTTGCCTTTCTGACTTCTGATTTCTTTGCCTTCCATTGCTGTGGTGGTGCAGGTGCCTTGGGCAACTCTTTCATTCCCTTGGCTTTTCCCTCCTTGTTCTGTTCAACCTTCTGTCCCATGGGGGGGGTTTTCCGATGCCTTATTCCGCTGGGCTTTCGGTGGTGCGATTAGCGTACGTTTCGCTTTTCCTTCGAGCTGAGTCAATCTTGGTACCACCAGTGGTACCGGTGCCTGTGCCTTTGCCGCTGAGTTCCCGAGTGCCACTGGCTCTGGCTCCGATCCTCCTGGCATAATCGTTGGGGCATGTTTTGCATTCTCCAAACCTTATCTGTCAATATCCATTTCCAGGGCCGCCTCAACCTGCTCTTCCACCCTGGCCCTCTGTTTGTTGCTTACTTCGTTTTCCATATCTGTGATTCCCAGGGCCACCTGTACGTGCCTGCGAATCACCTTCTTTTCTTCTTTTTTGTTTCTTTCTTTTTATCCATCTCTTTCTGCTTTGCTTCGAAAAATCTTCACATCCTGCCACAAAGCATGTCTGCCATCTGGTACATTCTCTCCTCATTAGGCATCTCCTCTTCGTTCATAATCATTTCGCTGACCCCAAGGATCCAATTGAACTTGCCATTCATTTCCTGCATCTGCTCCTTCATTTTGATATATCTAACCTCCAGCGCCATTTTCCAGCTCGACATTCTCGTACTGTGCTCCTTGGCTATGTCTTCTTCCACTGTTCTCAGTATGGCCCAATCTCTGAGCGCCCTCCACTCAGATTGTTTTCCTTCTGCCAATTGGATAGCCTTCTCCTGCCACTCTCTGATATTGTCGACTCTGCCGATCAATTCTTCAATCTTTTCTTTTTGTCCATCATTGGACTGGTCTTCCCACTCGTTGTGCCAATTGGGGCATGCTCTCGGCTTGCGTGGTGTGGTGGGCTACCTTATTGGTTGTCTTGGCTTGACACTTGTCTTTCTCTCATAGGCGAGCGCAGTTGGTGACTTCATCTCTGCGTCACTTCCGTGCTCGTCGCTTTCATTTTCCCAGTTGTCACCCTTCATGTTCCGATTTTTCAGGGCGAAATTCGTTCTCATCCCCCACCCCAGCTGGGTTCCCATCTCTTTGCTTGAAGACGAAGCATGCTGCAATCATTGTATCCGGGCGCCCTTTGTTTTCTCCGTGTGGGATCCAGAGCATCCCATCGGGGTGGTGAGGATGATTTCGACACAAGACTTCTGCCTGAAAGTATTTTCGATGGAGGACAGATGAGAGAGGTCGATCCCTGACTCTGATATTTACTTATCTTCAGCTTTTTCACCCGCTGCCACCCTCCTCACGGCGGATGGTTCTAGGTGTATCTCAGCGTGATTCATGTAGAAACTTTGCATCATTCCTGGCATGCTAGGCGTGTCGTAGATGTGCCTCATGTCTCCAAGCGCGCTGTCTTGGCACGGATTTTCGTAGTTGTTGGTCTTGCTGTGGTCTTGGCTGTCCTGTGAGGGCATGCTTACACTGACATCGTGTACATTAGGGGGAATTGGGAGATTCATGACTTCATCTCCATCGTATGGTTGATAAGTGGGAACTTGAGTACAAAAGGAGCCATAATTGGTAGATGCATGCGAGGCCTGGGAAGCATTGAGATTTCCAGGCAAAGACATGTTTTGTGGCACTTCTAAAGACTATTCTAACAGAATAGCTGAACTCCGAAGCCTAAGAGTTCTGGACATAATCCATTTGATTGGATGATAGGTGGCTTGGCGAAACCAAGCGCAGGTGTGGGTTGTTGTCGGAGGTGTGTACAATTCAGCACTTACGTTCTCTCTCTCTGATGTGCTCTCAACAATGTAAACAAGGTTCTCACGATGGGCAGCTGGAGGAGGTTGGAATTGATGACGTAGAGAGGATGCGGTGGCTAGGGTGAGATCGGTTAACGTCGGTACCTCCAAGGATACCACAACAGTGCTAATTGATACCGGGTGATTCGGGGGTCATCGGATATCACTCGTGAATATCATTCCCCAGCTTGTTATATATATGGGTTTCGTCTAGTGTTAGCAACGGTTCCAAATTACGGGCCCGGGTCGGTTCCGGTTCGGAACCGCTTGTGATTGGGCGGTTCGGTTCCATGGGCGGTTCGGAACCGGAACCGACCCGGACCCGCCGGGTTTTGGCGGGTTTCTTAAAAACTATCGCTCCAATTAAGTATTTGAGTTCTGACTGGATCGCGACATGTTATATACGTATATTATGCAGTTTTTGACGCTCTTTCACGTCCCGGTCTCCGATTTGCGATACGATTAGTATTCGTTGAGTCGCTGCGAAAAACAGTCTATTTTGGACGTATTGTCGGCTTTATTTCACAGCGACTCAACGAATACTAATCGTATCGCAAATCGGAGACCGGGACGTAAAAGAGCGTCAAAAACTGCATAATATACGTATATAACATGTCGCGATCCAATCAGAACTCAAATACTTAATTGAAGCAGAAAAGCTGTGATTATTGGGGCCGATGAAAAATGAGGCTCTGCTGCAGGTAAAACCCGCCAAAACCCGGCGGGTTTCGGTGCGGTTCCGGTTTTTAACCGTTTGTGATTGGGCGGTTCGGTTCCTTGGCGGTTCCAGAACCGACCCGGGGCTGCGGGTCCGGTTCCGAACCGGACCGCGGCCGGGTAACCCGGACCCGTTGCTAACACTAGTTTCGTCTACTGTTTCCGACCTTGTATGAGGTTCAGGCGTGTATGGGGTTCAGGCTTGTATGAGGTTCAGGCTTGTATGAGGTTCGTGGCTTACATACAATGCGTAAGCACGAGAGTTTCAGACTCTATGTCATGCCGTATATAGACCATAGATATCTGCATAGATTGTATAGAGAATCAAGCAATCAAGCAATCATTCAACAGGTTATGAGCCCGGCGCCCGCTACTAAAGACTACTACTGTTACCATTCACTTCTATTCCTATTTCACGATCTTAAAAATGCTTTCACGACCCTAACCCTCACTCTAAAACTCAACACAGCTTGTTGCGAATATGCAGGGGAGAACCGTTTTTGTTTTGTTTTAATCATACTGTATTCATTCAATTTAGAGTATGACAGACCCCTGATCTCCGACGCCTCCGGGTGCTGTGAGGAGAACTGTGTGTATGGACTAAGGTACAGTGTGTTAAGAGAGAGAAGAGAGAGAGAAGGACAAAGACTCAATATATATACAGGAGAGCCTTTGCCACTCTTACCCCTGGATTTCCAAACAACACAGCTTTAACAGCAGATTCCCCTTTCTCTTTTCCTTTATCTCATGGGCGCGATCACATCTATCATTTTTTCTTTCTTCTCTCATTCGTCCGGGGACAAAGGGTAGTGTTAAACTTAGGAGTTCTAGAGTTGTCTTGTCTTATTGTCTATATACGTGGAGAATGACTTCTCTTATATTCTATGGTAAGTACGTTGTCATGATGTCAAGCCGAGGCCTGCAGGCATGCCATCAGGCCGAGGCATGGACATACGCCACCATAAGTCCATCCAGAGATGGCCACACCGTCATGATAGATGACACCAACAACCGCACCGTCATAGCAGAAAAGGCCAATGACCGCACCGTCATGGCAGATAACGTCGGCTACCTAGCATATTGCAACACCTCCCCCTCTTGCTACAGTCCATGAAGCAAGAAAAAATGAAATACAAGTGAATGAGCGAGCATACATGCGCTGCAAACGATTCCCATAGTAGCCTCCTTAAAATCCTGCGAAATGTTCAGGGAAAGAGTACCACCGTAGCCTGAGGATGGCCATCCATAAAAACAAAGAAATCCATCACTTCCAACCTTGAATCGACCTTAAAAATGTCCTCTTCCATTTAGTCATAGCACCACTATAACCGTGCATTCATCGACTTCCATAATCCCATTGCATTAGTAAACTTTTGGTGTTTCTCTTTGGCTAGAGCTTTGGTGAATATGTCTGCCACATTTTCGTCCATATAGATGTAGGAGTGGCCGATTATCTTTCGATTGTGGAGATCTCGACTGTTGTGGTAGCAAACATCGATATGCTTCGTCCAAGCTTTGCTGATTCCAGTAGTGATGTGAGCGAGAGCGCCCTGGTTGTCGCAGTGAATCTGTTACGGTGCAGTTGCTGTGTCGGTATTGCCATGGATATCCTTCTGGAGTTGGAGCAACCATTTGGCTTCACTGAAGGCCTCCGAACAGGCGATGTATTCGGCTTCGAGAGTTGACATGACAATTAGATATTGTTTTCGAGATTGCCAAGAGATGGCACCGTGGCTTGTAAGGAAAATATGCCCGCCTTGATATTTCCGGTCTGCACTATCGTTGGCCCAATCGGAGTCCGTATATCCAGTGACTTGATCTTCGTTACCGTTAAAGTGTAGTTGAGAGTCGGCAGTGTGTTTGAGATATCGGAGGACTCTCTTTGCAGCGGTCATATGGCTGGTGAATGGGCGAGAGTTGTATCGGCAAAGAGCGGCGACTGCAAACGAAATGTCGGGTCGAGTTGCAAGAGCTGCATACATTAGTGATCCGACGATTGCTTGATATTCTTTGATGTCTTCCAGCTCTTTCTCCCCCCGATCCTCGGCCAAATCCAGCTTCACATTAGGATCCATTGGAGTCATTGCACCGTGAGCACTCTGCATGTCGAATTGCTTTAGTATGGTGTTTATAAAGGCTTTCTGGCCAGGACTCGTGCTGGTGCCGTCACGGTGTATTTTGATGCCTAGGAATTGACGTGCTGGGCCGAGGTCTGTTATCTTGTATTTCTCTGAAAGCTTTGCCTTCACCTCAATCGCGGCTTTGGTTCCCGCATCCGTGCGCAAATACAGCATCGAGATGTCGTGGACATAGAGAAGTAAGAAGATACTGTCGCCGCGGATATAATGGTTAGGGTCAGCAAGTGATTGTACAAATCCAAGAGAGAGCAGAAAGGCATTGATATCTTGATGCCATAGTCCCGGTGCCTGCTTGAGGCCATAGAGTGGTTTTTTTAGTCTGACGCATATTGTGCACATTGATTCGTCGTGAGTGTATCCATCGATTAATGATTGCATCACCGTTGGATGCATGTGGGCCAGGCGTCGGTGCCATATCCTTGATTCTGCGACGGTGAGAGGTTTCCGGGTGGACTTGGAGGTGGACATGGCGAGTATGGCGGAGGAGGCGACTTCTTGAGCGATTTCTCTGTTTCTCTTCCTCTTTCTCTCTTTCTTGGAGGTTGATATTGTGAGTGCTGCTGCCGTGAGCGCACTTGCTAGAGGTATGATGTAAACGCCTCCGACACGATTTCCAGTGATAATTGATGGCGATGTCGATGTCAATATTGATATGGAGCATTTACTATTTCCACAAGTTGCCGTATATCCAGCCGTGCCTAATTGCGTATTGGAGAGGTGAGAGAGTCGACACATAGGAGTGTAGAGGGCATCGCCTTGGTAGCCCTGGACTATGACAGACCCGTGCAGGGTTGCCGTTACTGTGTTGTTATCTCCAAGTTCGATGAGTATTGGAGAAGGAAGTTTCTTAAATGTTTTGAAGCCGGTGCGGTCATTGCACATATGATGAGAGGCTCCCGAATCGATGACCCACACCGTTGCGGCAGTGGCTGCGGTAAGTGCAGATGCGGATGTACGATCGGCTAGTCAAAGAAGGTCACGATCTCCAGCAGTTGCAAGAGATGCCGTAGCAGTCGCCTGGGTTTTATTGACTTTCGTGCGCTGTTCCTGTGCGTGCTTGTAGTGAACACAATTAGCCCTGAAGTGTCCAGGAACACTGCGTTGGAAGCATGTCCGCTCATCGTTTCCTTTTCCTTTTCCTTGTACGGAGTTGCCGTTTCCACTTTGAGCAGATATTCTCTTTCTGCAGTCTTCCATTGTGTGGCTGTCTAATTTGCAGTGGGTGCATTTGTATTTGTGTTCATCTCCTCGTCCTCCACGTCCGTATCCTCCACATCCGTACCCTCCACGGCCACAGCCGCGGTCACGACCGCGATATCCGCCGCGGGTATAGAGGGCCGAACCCGTAGCTGCATCGCCGATTTCCTTGGCAAGAGCAGTCCGTTCGGCATATTCTTCGAAAGCAGTCATGATCTCCTCAGCTGTGGAGCTGGGATCTGTCGTTCAAGGATTTGGATGGTCGTTTCGTATTCGTGTGTCAGGGTGGTAAAGATATGAGTGTTCATGCTTTCTTCGGATATTTGTTGGGTGGTGCCAATCAATTTCTTCCGAAAGACGATCAGTCTAGTGAAGTACTGGGTTATATTTTCCTCGGTTAAGGGCTGAGATGCCGCAAATCTTCGTAGGATCTGTGTTCGTCTGACTTGTGTTGCTACATTGTCAAATCGATTCTGAAGGGATTCCCACATTTCGACTGGATCGTCAACGTCGTCAATAATGGGGAGAAGGTATCGGAACATCCAGTATAGATGAGGGCCATCGCTTCATTGGCTCTCTCATGCCAATTCTGTTGCAAAGGGCGGAGAGCAACTCCTTGTCCGACTGGGAGTAGTTCAATTCCAGTGACAATGTCGTAGGCTTTCTTTGTAATGAGGATACGGCGCATTTTCTGCTTCCAGATAGGATAATTATTGTGAGTCAATTTTGCAATGAACCCTTGGTCTGTTTTAAAAACGGTGGTCGTTGTGACGGCGGTGGAGTTGCAATGGTGTCAAGTTTTAGCTCTGTTGATGCGGGTGTTGCTGTGCCAACGAGGAGGAGCAGGGATGGTCGTCGGAAGGTTAGGGTTGTTGAGGCTCTTTGTTGATATAAATAGATAAAGTAGCGGAACTTAGATAAAGTAGTAGATGGCAGCGTCTGCCGGGCTCATAACCTGTTAAACTTAGGAGTTCTAGAGTTGTCTTGTCTTATTGTCTATATACGTGGAGAATGACTTCTCTTATATACTATGGTAAGTACGGTGTCATGATGTCAGGCCGAGGCATGGACATACGCCACCATAAGTCCATCCAGAGATGGCCGCACCGTCATGATAGATGACACCAACGACCGCACCGTCATAGCAGAAGACGCCAACGACCACACCGTCATGGCAGATAACGTCGGCTAACTAGCATATTGCAATAGGTAGCGGGTGGGGAGCTCTGCCATCTAGCCGGCTCGCCCGGATACAGAGGTGTTTTAGGCTCTGTCATACTCTAGTTAGAGTAAATAAATCAAACAAACAGCAGATTCCCCATATACACTAGCGTGCCAACAAAACCCTCAGGATCATCCCCTGTTCCCGTTACTCATTCGTTTCTTCTCCACCGCGTTATTTCCCCACATATGATTCCGCGCTATTTCCCCAGATATAATCCCGCGCTCCATCTTCCCTTCGACCATTCCGCAACGAACCTCTGACCAACCCCATACTCGACCTTCGCCACAGTAATTACTAACACTGAAGCTCTTTAACTTTCTCTCACTCCCCTTCCTTCTCGTTGTTGCGATGCTGTTCGTCGCCGCCACCGCTGTTCCATCCCATGTGCTCGCCTTCGGCAGAAATCCGCGGCAGAGGATGGAAACGTTATTGCGCGTGTATGTTTTTCCTTTGTGTTTAGTTTGGCAGAGGGGAAAGGGCTGACGGTGGTGTGTTAGTAGGAGGTAAGATCGACCAGAGGGGCGCAGGTGAAAGGAGCGTGAATTGATGTGGAATTTCGAATTCGGAGTAGTGTGTAAGTATCGTACCACCCAAGATGTGGTGATGGGTATTGATGAACTATAGGTTGTAAGTCCCTGTGTTCGTGAACATGAGTTTGATGACTTCGCCACCGGCGGTTAACACGGCGTGGATATAGAATGTATGTCCCATCCTTCCATTCCCATCATGATTCCAATACTCACCATGGACTACCGGTTGTACGTTCCTAACATAACCTACCTAAACGACCGTCGATAACGATTGCCTTAACGATCTCGTATGCAGAGTGTCAGTCCCCTGCTTCCCCGTAGTTGTTACATGGAACTAATCCCTCCTTCATCGTAGTGTGTAAGCCTCCTCCTCCAGCTCTGCCCTCAGTAACTCTAACACTAAAACAACTACAACGAACTGAAAGTATGTCCCCTCTCTTCCCATCCCTTTATGAGTGATTATAACGCAGACAAGGATGTGGTTGTAGCACGTGTGTATCCCCCCTTCCTCCCATTCCCCTGAGGTACTGACACAATGGTCGTAGTATGTAAGTACAATCCAACCGGTCTTGGCTGTCGACTAGATTCTTATGTATTAGTGTGTAAGAAATTATATTTCCCTCTGTACCCACCACCCACTTACCAAGCGCATTCGTAGTTTGTAAGTCACCTAAGAAGATAATGACTTTCATTGACGGCGGCTGATGGGTTATACATAGTTTGTATGTTCTACTGTGACTCCCCGGCATTGTGGAAGGAAGATACTGATGGTGTACAGTTTCAGGTATGATATCCCGACTTAGAGGTGAGGGAGGGAGGTGCTGATGCAAGCGGAATGGGGGTATAGAGAGTAAGTATTCTCCTAGGGTGATTTTTGGAGAAAGATGGAGGGGGGTGCTCATATGTGTGTGTAGTGTGTAAGTTTAATGCTATGAAGGTTGGCATGGTAACAGTTGTGGAAGAGAGATGCTGATTGCGGGATAGATTGTAAGTTCCCTGGATCACCCTAGCTGTGGTACGTGGTGAGGGAGTAGAGGCTGACGTACACAGAATGTAAGTTGCGCTTCGGCTTGATGGAGATGAGGGAGTAAATATTAATTGCGAGTGGTGGAATTTGTAGATAGTAAGTGGACCCCCGGGTATATGTAGGGATAGTAACTGATATATAACTATGCTGCAGAATGTAAGATCCCCTTGGCCCCCTCTAAAGTGTCGTTACGTTGGCTATACATTAACAGCCATTTGCGCATCACAGTGTGTAAGTCTATCCCCTCTCCTCCCCGTTGACTCTAATCATATACTAACCATAACCACTACAGGGCGTAAGTCCCCACCTCCTGCCACCTCCTCCACCATTACCGTTACGTACACCATGCTCACACTCAGACATTATAGCTCGTACGTACCCCTTCTTCTCCCCCTCTTTTTCCAGGATGACGCTAAGGCTTAATAAATAGGCGGTAAGTACAAACACATATACCCATCCGTGCAACGAAAATAGCCAGATATTGGTGCGGGTCTTAATGAGTTGTACTGTGTACGTCCCCCCTCTTCCCCTCCATTCCTTAACATTAACGATGATAACGATGGAATGTAGCCGGTGCGTTCCGCATCCCCTTCACCAGCAGCATCTCCGGGGAACTAACGGGTATGCTGGAAAAAATAAGGATACAACGATACAATTGAAAAGGAAGAGAATAAGCTCTTGGTCGTTGTATGAAGTTCCCATTCATGGGTTTAGGCTTGGCCGGCTTGAGAGCAGGGGTTTGGGGGCATGGGATAAACAGGAAGGGGAAATGGGGTGGGGGTAATGAGAATGGGTGATTGTTAAGTGAGTAGTGTGTGACTTGCGAGAGGTGATCTCGGGTGATGACAATTGTGATGGGTGCTGAGAACGGTATCATGATGCATCAATGGGAGACATGGAGAAGGTTAGGGTTTGTCGGAACGCTACGACGGTGCCCATGGAGACAGACATATATAACCCATCAGACACATTTGACAACACACCACACCTCCGACACCACTGCTTAGTTTTGTGAAGTCTCTTTCATCCAATCATATCGATTATCTTCAGAATTCTTAGGCTTTGGAATTCAGCTATCTCTATAAAATAATACCAAGTGCCCAAAAATGTTCTTGTTCAGAGCCCCGAAGCCTGGACAATCGTCCAAGTCTGACAGCGTCATGTCTCTTGCCCAAAGACTGAAGAAAGTTATTACAAGCACCGAAACAACTGGATGTGAATCAGTTAACACCCAAATTAGCACCAACTACAGGTCTACCCTTAATCCTGTGGAGATCCCAACTACCCATACTCAAAGAACTATGGCTCATTTCTACTAGGCGTTCAAGCCACTGAAGAAACAAGTTCTAGCTTCTTCTCAAAGGGAGTCACTACGATAGAACGAGAAATGTGTGAGGGCGAGTACGGCTTCGTACTCGATAGCAAGAACAAATACGGTGACATACGAGAATAAGTGATAAAGTAGAGTAGTCATTAAGTACGGTAGTAAGAAATAAGTAAGTAAGATAATCGCTTGAGTGCAATTGCACTCCCGCGGAGTGAATATATACTGTGGCACTTACCCAGCTATCGGCCAGCAGCCGTTACAGCAGCCCCTCTCTAGCTGCAGACCCCCTGGGCTGCAATACCCGTATATGAGAAGAGAAAGAAAGAAGATCCAAGCTCGTATGCCATCGTACGACTTCATAAATCGCGCTGCCAATTGGTACCGCTCAAGGGTGACCTTTTGGTGGATCCGGCTAGTGTTATCAATGGTTCCAAATTCCGGGTTCGGTTACGCTTCCAGGTTGGGACCGAACCCGGACCGTCGCAACGGGTTTTACCACACCAAAAACCCGGACCTCTTCGTTTGGGCCGGTTCCCATGCAAAAACCTGCTTCTTGAAACTCCACATTTCTTGCTCCTATTAAGTTTTTGAATTCTCATCGAATCGCGATATAATCTATACGTAAAATATGCATTTTTATGCGCTCTTTCATCTCTCATTCTCCGATTCGCGATCGGATTAATCTTCGTTGAGTCGCTATGGAAAACCGTCGATCCTGGCCTGATTTTCAACTTTATTTCACAGCGACTCAACGAATATTGATCTGATCGTAAATCTGAGAACTGGAGATGAAATATCACATAAAACTGCATATTTCGCGTATAGATTATATTGCAATACGATGAGAACTCAGATACTTAATTGGAACCAAACATGGAGGACCCGAAAATTTGGACCCACAACCATTAAAAAAATAGTTCGCTTAAAGTCAAAGTATTAACTGCGACAATATATCAACTCACTAAATTGAGTAGTAAGGTATTCGGATCTCAACTCGCCAAAGTGCCGGCACGTGCAGATACCTTCCAAAAGTTGCTGTGGGGTCATTGGTGAGTGAGGGTCAAGTTGTAGTAGTAGCAGCCGGAATTCCTCGTTGAACGTGATCACATGGCCTTTAGATGGGATGGTGAGGAGTCGTCACTCGTTCTCGAAGTTGGGGAGCGCGTCCAAGGTAAACTCCTTTGTTGACGGTCGCTGACTGACGTCACTCGGAGTTTAGCCCGGGATCATTCGACGTCACTCGGTGATGACCGGTGGCGGTTGTTGAAATATTGATTGCTAGAGAAGTTTAATTATTCTATCTAAGAGGCCATAAGGCCATATATATATATACGGTGAATTCCGGGGGTATTTATAAAAATTAAAAGATGAAAGAAACTATTAAAAATCATACAGTTTTGGAAGATATAGTTTCGGAAGAGGAAAAAGATAAAGTTTCGGATGAGGATTCAAATAAAATGCTATATTACAACGAAAAGACTGATTTATTTGAAGAAATAGATAAATCTGATATAGCAGAAGAACAGCCTATCATGGGAATAATGATGCTTAAGAAAAAGCCTAAAACATTAAAAATACATGGTATAAATTTTTAATAGTTTAAAACATGAACTATGGATTGACGATACTATAAAAAGTTATAAGGAAACTTATGATTCTATCCAATTAATCATTCAAGATTTAAAGAAAATAGAATCAAAAGGCTTTTTAAATCATACTGATTTGAAGAAATTCCCAATCATTTCGGATTTTTTAGGGACGTACTCATCATCTATGTATAGAGACGGCTGAGCACTGTCAGCCCGTACGAGAGCCAGCCCGTACGAGAACCCGTACGAGAGCCCGTACGAGAGCCAGCCCAATAAGACTGTATGAAGGCTATGATGTATTTATACAACACTCCCTCCTCTTGCTACGCTCCGTGGAGCAAGAAACAATCAAACAAACAAAAATTATACGCAACTTGTGATTCCAATAGTAGCCTCCTTAAAACCCTGCGTGAGAAGTAAGCAGGGAAAGAGTACTACCATAGCCTGAGGATGGCCATCCATATAAACAAAGAAATCTGTATTCCCAAATAAAATAAAAATGAAACAACCTTAAAACAAACCTTAAACTGATCTCCATTACCATAAACCCATTGCCTTCGTGAACTTTGTATGCTTATCCTTAGCAAGTGCTTTTGTGAATTTATGTGCCACATTTTCGTCCGTGTGCACATAGGAGTAGTTAACTATTTGGCGCTTGTGCAGATCTCATCTATTGTAATAGTGATGGTTGATGTGCTTAGTGCAAGCCTGAATGACTCCCGTAGTGATGAGAGTGAGAGCTCCCTGATTGTTGCAGTTGATTGCCAGTGGTGAGTCTTTCTGAGAACTGTGAATATCCTTCTGCAATTTGAGTAACCATGTCGCTTCTCTGGAGGCCTCCAAGCAGGTGATGAGTTCGGCCTCGAGAGTTGACATGGCGATGAGGCATTGCTTTCGAGACTGCCACAAGACAGATCCATTGCTAGCCAGAACCACATGGCCTCCCTGAGATTTGCAGTCCACGCTGTCATTGGCCCAATCGGAATCCGAGTACCCTACGAGACTATTCCCGATGCCGATGCTGTGAATGTTACCGTTGAAATGTAGTCGAAAATTGGCTGTAGATTTGAGATACCGAAGAACTGTTTTTGCAGCCGTCATATGGCTGGTGAATGGTCACGAATTGTAATTGGAAAGAGCAGCGACTGCATACGCAATATCTGGCCGAGTTGCAAGTGCTGCGTACATTAGTGATCCCACGACTGCTTCCTAGTCTCTAATATCTTCCAGTTCCTTCTCCCCCCGATCCTCGGCCAAGTCCAACTTTACATTGGGTTCCATGGGTGTTGATACACTATGTGTATGCGCCATGTCCAATCGTCAGAGAATCGTAGTGATATAGGCTTTCTGTGCGAGACTGATTCTGGTACCATTTTCATCGCGGTGGATCTCGATGCCGAGGAATTGCCGTGCTGCGCCGAGGTTTGTAATCTCATATTTGTCTGGGAGTTTCGCCTTGACTCAATTGCAGCTTTGGTGGCAGTCTCCGGATATGACATGGAGATATCGTCGATATACAGAAGTATCAGAATGCCGTCACTGTGGAGATAGAGGTTAGGATCGGCTAGAGATTGAGTGAAGGCAAGAGAGAGTACAAAGGCATTGATATCATCATGCCATAACCGTGGAGCTTGTTTAAGACCAGTGAGAGCTTTCCTGAGTCCGACGATAATATTCGGTACGTTGAGGCCTTCTGGCCATCCTTCTGGCAAAGTCTTATAGATGTCTTCATCGTTGATTTCGAGGTTTAGGAAAGCGGTAACTACATCAAAGTGATCCATATTCCATCTGTATCTCCAGATGAGAGATATAAGATTCCAAAACGTAGTTAGCTTCCCAACAGGGGCATATGTGTCACCGAAATCTGTCAGCTCATATCCTTTTATGACCAGTCGGGCTTTGTACCGTGTGCACCGATCAGGGTTGTGTTTAGTCTCGTGAACCCACTGAGAGCCAACCGGCTCAACTTGCTGTTGCTGTGCTTCCCGAGAGTTGAGAGCGGTGAAGGTGTTATTGAGTAGAATCGATGTGCTTTGTTCCTCCATGGCTCTCTTCCTGTGATCTCGTTGAGGGCTTTCCATAGCTTCCGCGTATGTGAATGGATCTTCGATGGATGCCGTTAATGCTTCCGCGGAGGCTTTACCTTTACTTCTTGTGACATAACTCGTTATCGGCGGAGCTGGAGCTGTAGATGCTGGCGGTACTTCGCTTGATTTCTTGATTGCAGCCGAACGCCATGCAGTCTGATCCTCTCTGCGGAGGCGCCGGCTGTGGGCCATGTTTTCTGTTTCTGCTGCCGAACACTGGGCAGTCTAATCCTCTCTGCAGACATGCCGGCTGTGGGTGATGTTTTCTGCCTCCTTGTCAGGAGCTTTATGCATATGAGATATGGATCTCTAACCTAACTGTGTAGGTTGACTATCTTGTCCTTGGAGAGGTTCATCTCCGGTATCTATTTCCTCGATATATTCCTTGTTTTCTGCTAGTCCAAACATATCGATCTCATTGCTTCCATGCTGACATAACATGTGTGCATTTCTCTCTTCGTTGAAGACTACTTCTGATTGGGCTTTCACCTTCTCGAATTCAGGGTTCCATATCTTCCATAGCGTCATTGCGTTATGTGCGTAGCCTACCATCATACAGGGCTTTGACCTCGGACCGAATTTGCCTCGTCGTTGTACTTAGGGTATGAGTCTGCTGGCGTAACATCCAAATCGAGGTAAGTTATGGAGTGGAGCTTAATATGATATTTTGTTGCTGGCAGCATTGTGCGTAGGTTTGCCAAATCCATGCAGCATCTTGTATGGCATTTCGTACGGTGCTTGGTAGCCGTCCTGGTCATCTCTTTTGGATAGGCCTTCATTTGAAGATCTTTGGTGAAGAAAGACCACCGTATCAACTGCTTCTCCCCAGAACTGAATGGGGGCCTGGGAATTGATCATCATTGCTCGAGCTTTATCAGTCATTGTCAGGATCATTTGTTGGGCAACACCATTCGTATGCTGAGCATATGGAGGGCATGGCGTGTTTGCGGTACCGCGGGCTGCGAGAACAAATCGGAAGGTCTCATTATGATACTCTCCGCGTCCATTATCACACCGGAATCGTTTTATTTGATAGCCCTGGCCCATGGCATCAATTCGGGCCTGGAATGACTGGTCAGCGGAGGTGCAGGTCTCGGCTTTCTTATTTGGGAGCAGCCATACAGATGCGCACCGTCTGTAGTCGTTGATGAAAAGTATATAGTACTGATTGTCTCCGAAGGTCGGTGTAGAGAAGGGACCGCATACATCCGAGTGTACGAGATGAAAAGGCTTCCTAGTGCGTATGACTGGCACTCTGATGAATCTTCGTTTGTGTTTGGTCTGGATGCAGACTGTGCACATAGAATCATTGTGTGTATATCCGCCAATCAGAGACTTCATGGCGGTAGGATTCATATGCGCTAGTCGCTGGTGCCATAGTCTTGACACTGAGATTGTGAGACACTTTCGAGTGGACTTAGTTATGGCTGGCATAGGTGCATTTGAAGACTCGATCGTTGGCTCAATTGTAGGTTCTGCGATTAATACTCTTGGGGTTGAGCTTTCTCTCTTTCTGTTTCTTCCTTTCTTGGTTGTCATCGATAGGAGTGCGGTCGCGGGGGCTATGATATATACGCCATTGATTAGTGTTCCAGCGAGGGTGCAGGAAGATGGCGAAGTTATGGAGCATTTGCTGTTCCGAAATATAGTTGTATGCCATCCCAAATCCAATTGGTTGATCAATAAGAAGGAAAGTCGAAAAGTAGGAGTATGGAGGGCTTCGACTTGGTAGCCCTGTATGTCAAAGAAGCTGTAATTCGTGGTGATAACTGAGTTTTTGTCTCCAAGTTCGATTACTATAGGAAGTGAGAGCTTTTTGAACGTTGTGAAGCTGCTGCAGTCATGACACATGTGGTGAGACGCTCCGGAGTCAATGACCCACTTCGGAGCGGCAGGGGCGGCAGTGACAGCATGAGCAGTCAGTCAGAGTCTGTCGCTGTCTCCGGCTGTAGTGAGAGCTGCTGTAGCAGTAGTTTTTTTGACTCTCCACCACTCTTTCACATGTTTGTAGGCGACACAATCGACTTTGGCATGGCCTGGAAGCCCGCACTGGTAACAAATGCACTCGTCCTTTCCTCTGCTGTTATCTCCCTCCTGAGCGCATTGCCTTTTTGTGTATGCATCTCTGAGTTCTTTAGTAAGACCGGTTGTAATTTCTTCTTCTAGTATATCATGCATGGCTTCTTCGGCTGTAGGTAAGGGTCTTCTATGCTTCAGGACCATTGATATCATCCCAAACTTTGATGGCAGTGTTGTGAATATTTGCGTGTGGAAATCGTGATCAGTGATTGCATCGTCTGTATTGTCCAGTTGTGTACGGTAGTTGCTAAGCTTAGTGAAGTATGCTTCAAGCGGTTCGTGTTGTTGAGGTTGGCAAGCTGGGAAATGGCAGAGAATGTCCTGTCTGCTGATGTACGATCCAGCAGTGTCCAGGCTGGCTTCAAGCATGTTTCACACCTCATGAGGGTTTCTTATACCTTTGACGATATGCCGTACTTCTGGGGAACAGGAAAGTCTCATTATAGATGCAGCTTGGGCTTCTTTATCCTTCCAATCGTCATAATTGTCATCACAATCGAAATCATGGGGCAGCGGTTCAACATTATCTCCCGTGACCATTCTGTATGCTTTCATGGCTGATAGGACAACTATCATGTCGTCTTTCCATTCGTTGTAGTTGGTGTCAGTGAGCTTAGGGATGTCACACCACTTGGTTTGGCTGAAGGCAGGTTCCGATGAGGAGGAAGTCATCGTGAGATCGTAATGGTGTTGAGTTTTAGTGTGAGGGTTAGGGTTGTACAGGCTCTTGTAGATCGTGAGGTATAAATAGAGTAGTAAAGTAGAATTTAGATAGCGACTGCCGGGCTCATAACCTGTTGAAATATTGATTGCTAGAGAAGCTTAATTATTCTATCTAAGAGGCCATAAGGCCATATATATATATACGGTACGAATATGTACGTACTCATCATCTATGTATAGAGACGGCTGAGCACCGTCAGCCCGTACGAGAGCCAGCCCGTACGAGAGCCCGTACGAGAACCCGTACGAGAGCCCGTACGAGAGCCAGCCCGGTAAGCCCGTATGAAGGCTGAGATCTATTTATGCAACAGCGGTGTTAAATTGAAAGGTGTAGACGAAGTCTAGGTTGATTGATTCTCTAAATACAGGTCCAAAGTACGTATATATATACAAGCAAGAACAAACTTTCACCAAGCAGCTTTCGCCGACAAGCAGTCACATTCGCTGATTGTGTGAACCTTGAGAGAAGAGAGCCTGCAAGCTCCTAGAATCAATGACCTCATGACCTCTCATAGTAACAGGCGGGGTTACTGAATGGGGACAACCGTGTCTATAGACTAAGGTACAGAGAGAAGAGAGTGAGAAGGAGAGAGTGACTCGAGTATATACAGGGGCAGCTGTCCCGGCTACAGCCAGCTGTATTAGACCCTTGTACATATGTAACAGGCGGTGGTAAACTTTGGAGTTCTAGAGTCGTCTGATTGTCTATATATGTGGAGAATGACTTTTCTTAAGTACTACTACTGACGGTGCCATGCCATAAGATGCCGAGGCCTGACATGAAGTGCTGCGCCTCCATGTCGCCTCTTGCCACCAAGAGGTGGCCGCATCGTCATGATGGATGACGTCGACGATCGCACCGTCATTAATCCGCACTGTCATGACTAGATGACGTCGGCAAAGATGCTTATAGTAACAGGCGGTGTTGCAATAATGAGGGGAGCACCGAGTGTAGTTAGATTAAGATACTAACTGTAAAGAGAGAGAGAAGGAAAAGACTCAAGATATATACAGGTGTTCTAGTTCATTCACGGAGGCGGTTCCTCCGCGGAGTACCTAGTCAGTTCACGGAGGCCTACCTTCCGTGAACGGACCGTTCGTTCGCGGAGTCATGATACCCCACCTCCGTGAACTGACTAGTTCATTCGCGGAGTCAATCAAAAATTATAAATATTGTACACATCATTGTGTTCCCTATGATCAGCGGAGTCCGCGAATTGACCGGTTACTCCACGGACTGACATTCTCTGTGAACTGACTAGAACACTAATTATGAGGCTTCAGTTCTCTCACATCCACGTCATTATTTTCACGTAATTAAGTTTAGATGTGCGATGTGGGGTGCAGGGAAAGTGTGGGCATTCATGAGTATGGTGAGTTACATCAGGTTAAAGGTGCACTGATCGGGATTATTTCGGAATTCAAAAGTCTCTAACATATCTACTTAATATATCGTCTAGAGTGTATTGTGGTTACCGGATTTCGGCAAGGCATCACACTAAATCACAGTACTTTACTTGTGCACTAACACTTACTGTAGCCCACGGAATCAGTCCGATCCATTTTTCCACCCTAAGGAGATCTTTTCAACTCACTGCATTGTGCAAATTGGATCATATAACCATAGGCATGTAAAGGCACTCGCTGGTTTGTATGGGCCTCGAGCGACATAGAGTTGGGATAACTGCTTTTATGTTCGGATGAACGCGGAAGCTGAAGTGCGGGATCTACTATGTATGCGCAAGCCCTCATGCATCTCTTCACTATAAATTGTCTATCTGTCGCACGTGACGGCAGAGCAGATAGGGCGTGAGTTGGATACTCAAGCACGCGGTCGATGCTGAGCGGATTGATACTTCTCAATGACATGCTGGATAAGTTATATGCGGATTCGAAGTGTCTCGTGCCTAGTACTTCCGGCAGTGAACACCCGACGAAGTATAAAAATCAAAGGAGTCGCATATTTCTATTCGGGGTAAACCACCTACTTCGTTCTTGCAATTTATGCCCCCACCTAACACACATAAAAAATAAAATCGAAAATCCATCGCACCACAACCACCTTCGCCACGAAAACTACAGTAAGAACAATGCAACTAAACGAAGACATTACCAAAGAAATGAAAAAGAAGAAACTAAGAATGTAAACAACCTAATGCTCGATGTCTTCAGTAGTCTCTTGCGTCTCGTCTAGGTCCCTCGCGATAACTTTAGAGGTCCCGAGTATATCCGTCATCTCCTGAAACTGTTTGAAGCACCTCACGGTATGAGGATGGTCGTTCCCTAACGCCTTGACAAACCCTGTAGATGCTCGCTCGTATGCATCCTGTGCTTCCGTGAACCGTCTTTGTCGTGTGTAGAGGTCAGCCATACACCACACAGTGACCAGAGTATCAGAATGGTCAGGACCCAACGCCTTCTCCCGCCCTTCCAGTGTCCGTCGATTCATCTGCTCAGCTTGTTCGTATTTTCCCTGGCTCTGCAACATTAGAGCCAAGTTGCCGACGCTGGTCAAAGTGTCAGGGTGGTCCGGTCCCGACACCTTCTCGTACCCTTCCAGTGCCCGTCGATTCATCTGCTCAGCTTCCTCGTACTTTCCCTGGCTCTCTAGCACTACAGCCAAGTTGCTGACGCTGGTCAAAGTGGAAGGGTGGTCCCGTCCTAACACCTTCTCTCGCCCTTCCAATACCTGTCGATTCATCTGCTCAGCTTGCTCGTACTTTCCCTGGCTCTGTAGCACCTGAGCCATGTTGTTGACGCTGGTCAAGGTGTCAGGGTGGTCCGGTCCCGACACCTTCTCGTACCCTTCCAGTGCCCGTCGATTCATCTGCTCAGCTTCCTCGTACTTTCCCTGGCTCCGTAGCACTAGAGCCAAGTTGTCGACGCTGGTCAAAGTGGAAGGGTGGTCCAGTCCCAACGCCTTCTCCCGCCCTTC
This sequence comes from Trichophaea hybrida, assembly GCA_015178995.1. Lineage (NCBI taxonomy): Eukaryota > Fungi > Ascomycota > Pezizomycetes > Pezizales > Pyronemataceae > Trichophaea > Trichophaea hybrida. The sequence goes on along the minus strand of WHVE01000665.1, from coordinate 23,718 downwards.
CAGTGTCCGTCGATTCATCTGCTCAGCTTGTTCGTATTTTCCCTGGCTCTGCAACATTAGAGCCAAGTTGCCGACGCTGGTCAAAGTGTCAGGGTGGTCCGGTCCCGACACCTTCTCGTACCCTTCCAGTGCCCGTCGATTCATCTGCTCAGCTTCCTCGTACTTTCCCTGGCTCTGTAGCACTTGAGCCAAGTTGTCGACGCTGGTCAAAGTGGAAGGGTGGTCCGGTCCCAACACCTTCTCTCGCTCTTCCAATGCCTGTCGATTCATCTGCTCAGCTTCCTCGTACTTTCCCTGGCTCTCTAGCACTACAGCCAAGTTGCTGACGCTGGTCAAAGTGGAAGGGTGGTCCGGTCCCAACACCTTCTCTCGCTCTTCCAATGCCTGTCGATTCATCTGCTCAGCTTCCTCGTACTTTCCCTGGTTCTCTAGCACTACAGCCAAGTTGCTGACGCTGGTCAAAGTGGAAGGGTGGTCCCGTCCTAACACCTTCTCTCGCCCTTCCAATACCTGTCGATTCATCTGCTCAGCTTGCTCGTACTTTCCCTGGCTCTGCAACATTAGAGCCAAGTTGCTGACGCTGGTCAAAGTGGAAGGGTGGTCCGGTCCCAACACCTTCTCTCGCCCTTCCAGTGCCCGTCGATTCATCTGCTCAGCTTCCTCGTACTTTCCCTGGCTCTCTAGCATTAGAGCCAAGTTGCTGACGCTGGTCAAAGTGGAAGGGTGGTCCGGTCCCAACACCTTCTCGTACCCTTCCAGTGCCCGTCGATTCATCTGCTCAGCTTCCTCGTACTTTCCCTGGCTCTGTAGCACTTGAGCCAAGTTGTCGACGCTGGTCAAAGTGGAAGGGTGGTCCGGTCCCAACACCTTCTCTCGCTCTTCCAATGCCTGTCGATTCATCTGCTCAGCTTCCTCGTACTTTCCCTGGTTCTCTAGCACTACAGCCAAGTTGCTGACGCTGGTCAAAGTGGAAGGGTGGTCCCGTCCTAACACCTTCTCTCGCCCTTCCAATACCTGTCGATTCATCTGCTCAGCTTGCTCGTACTTTCCCTGGCTCTGCAACATTAGAGCCATGTTGTTGACGCTGGTCAAGGTGTCAGGGTGGTCCGGTCCCAACACCTTCTCGTACCCTTCTAGTGCCCGTCGATTCATCTGCTCAGCTTCCTCGTACTTTCCCTGGCTCTCTAGCACTAGAGCCATGTTGTTGACGCTGGTCAAGGTGTCAGGGTGGTCCGGTCCCGACACCTTCTCGTACCCTTCCAGTGCCCGTCGATTCATCTGCTCAGCTTCCTCGTACTTTCCCTGGCTCTGTAGCACCTGAGCCAAGTTGTCGACGCTGGTCAAAGTGTCAGGGTGGTCCGGTCCCAACACCTTCTCTCGCCCTTCCAATGCCTGTCGATTCATCTGCTCAGCTTGCTCGTACTTTCCCTGGCTCTGTAGCACTAGAGCCAAGTTGCTGACGCTGGTCAAAGTGGAAGGGTGGTCCCGTCCTAACACCTTCTCTCGCCCTTCCAGTGCCCGTCGATTCATCTGCTCAGCTTCCTCGTACATTCCCTGGTCATCTAGCACAGATGCTAATTCGCAGACACTTGCCAGAGTATCAGGATCGTCATTGCCAACTGCTTCTCGAAGGGCAACAGAACGTCGGCAATGTATTTCCGCATTCTTGGAGTCTCCTATTTGTCTGAGATGACATGCCATACGATAGAGAAGGGAAGATGTTATGGGGCCGTCGGAATTATGCGTAACAACCAGAGCGTGCGGAAGGTAAGTCGCACAAGTATTTCGGTTTTCGTGTTGGACTCTCTGTGGAAATACTCGAGAAACGAGATCTAGTGCTTTCGTCCGCCATTCCTTTGTTTCCTGCTGCAAGAGATACGTTTCGATTGATAGGTGTACTAAACGATGAAGTGTGAGCATTGTTCCGCCTTCGGCCCGGGTGACCAGTGAGAAATCAACAAGCTTTCCGACAGCTTTCCTGAAGAGAACTTTATTGTCGACATCATCCAATTTGCTCGCTACTAGCAGTTCCTCCTGTATACCTTGGCGGTCTAAGAAGGCGATTAGCCGAAGAAAATCGGCGGCCAAAGGCAGTTGTTTTTCGATCTGTTTGAATGTGATGTAGTATGTGCTTAAAACACTCTCTGTAATATCACTTCCGCTGCTTTCCAGGACCTCTCTATGAACGTCGTTGAATTGAGTCAAAAGAAGCTCCTGCCGCGCCTGTTGCGTCGAATTGAGAAGTTCCAAGTATTCGGATGGCGACGTATTCATCTCGATCATGAATGACGTCGCACCAACGACAGCTAACGGAAGGTAGTCTAGTGACTCAAGCAATTTTGAAACCGCTTCTGCATCTTGCGCTGATTTGTATTGGGGGAAGCGCTGGGAAAACAGCTGTGCGGCCTCCCCAACATCCATTGCCTTAATTTCAATGGCCTCGCAATTTAATCGGCTAGCAACTTGACGAGATCTCGTGGTGATAATTACCGCTCCCTTAGACCCGTGCGGAATGTACCTCGATAGGCTGCTATCGTTTCCAGCAAAGTCGGAGAGATCATCGGCATTGTCAAGAACGAGAAGCCACTCGCCGCTCGCAGCGCTTTGAAACCAGGCTTTCACTTTCGCTAGAATTTCTTCTTCTTTGTCTGAACTTTGCAGCCCGACATCTTCAGATATCTTTTTATAGTCTTGACTAAATTTGGCGTGTCCACTGGCATGCACCCAAAAGACATGGCACCTCCCCCGGCGGCGGTATGCACATTCGAGTGCAATCTGGGTTTTTCTAGCCATATGTGTTTCAGCAGATATATATTAACCATGACAAAGAGTAAACCGTGGAGAAAGTGTCAAACGTACCCAACTCCTCCCAGTCCATACAAAGCAATCCGTCGATGTCCGGTATCGCTTGCGAGTCCCTCTATCTCCTCAACAGTGCTTTTCCGGCCGGTAAATAATCTATTCCGGCCATAAGGAACCATCCAATGACAGAGAGCTGATGCATTGATACTCGATGCCGAGGGAACTCTCGAAAGCGGGGGAGCAGCAACGGTCAGTAGGTCAGCCACTATCATAGCTTTAGCGTTCGAGCTCTCTCATCCTGCAACGATGATAATCTTACCTTGCCTTGTATTCCGCATATTCTCCGTTTCTGCTGCTTTGTGTATCTCCTCACCATAGGTGTCGAGCTTGCTGGAAAGCTTAGAAAATTCTTCACTGACGGGTTTTCGTATAGACGAAAGAAATCTTCCTACTTCCGGTTAGCTGGAAATTCCATTGCCATGTCAAAGGCAACTAGAGAGTTCACTAATGGTTCCCTGAAGATAGAACATCGTAGCCTTGATGCAAAATCCCAGGATGCTCTCGTAAAAACTACCAAAAAAATATGGTGAGAACCGGTGACCTTAACAGCCATTCATTCACCGGGGGTCACAGATTGACTTACGGGACAAGTCTTCGCTCCAGGAGATTTGTAATGCGATCCCGAAAGATTTCCGCGTAGTCGTGAAACCTTTCCAGGGCGAAGGTAATCTTAAGTACAAGCTCGCACGCCATTTCATAACCATCAAATATATCCCGCGCGATCTGCGTAATCATGGCTTCAGTATTCGCATGTCTGGGCGAGGAGTATCATCGGCTACCACAAGAACAAACTTAACGCCGCCCCATACAAGTGCCGATATATTTGGATCTTTGAACGTCAGGTTATGCATAATCGCCTGGGAATGCTTGGAACATACTTGCTTGAATAGCAGTGCTCACCACTCCCTCAAACCGGCAAAGCTTGCCGACTAGGCTCTCAGAGGCCCGACGAAGTACACGCTGGACAGCATTCCGCTCGGATTTGTTCTTTGTCTCCGCATTTCGAACAGCATTTAATACCTCCTCGATGGTATTTCGCCCTTTGATGAGTGCGAACTGCTTTTCTTTCAGTTTTCCGTCGTCATAGAGTTTTTGGTAACACTGGAATGCTTGGCAGTAGACTGTTGCTAGAGGGTCGGTATCGCTAGTCGTCGCCATTTCGGTGGTCTCAGTTGGGGGTATGTGCCGTTAGGTAACTGGTCACCCAGGGTGTGTGAAGAAGTGCTGAAGTGCAAAGCGCGGAGAATTTGCTGGCGATCTGCACAGCGAAAGGCGGGGTATATGTGCCCACCTTTTGTTGTCGCACAGCATCAGACAGGGCTTTTGGGATTGGGTGTCTGTTGAGACGATTATTAAGTACGGGTATCACTTCTTACATGATGTGTCATGCCTTTTGTATCTTAGTTCAGTGCTTGGCGCGATGACTTTAGGCTTCGCACTCCAAGCCATGTAGACACAGAGTTAATCTATTCAGTGCGAGTGTCACCTGTTCCAAATATCTCCACTCTCCTTCGTACTCACCTAGACGATATAAGAAGTTGGCTGCAGAGTGGTGTGGTGGATCGTGATCGTATTGGGCGGATAAGGCAGCATGGTGGCTATTGAAATATTGTCGTGGCATGCCAGCCCGGGCGCAGTAGAGTACAAGTGTTAGTTAGAGCCGCATGCGGCTCTATAAAACCAGGTACTGGGTTCACTTGTGAAGTTGCCCCAATTCCAAAGTTCCAAACGCTTGGACACGATACTGCACTCCCATAGCGATTGATGAAAGTCAAAAACATTCGCTATAGCTCTTGATAGAAACACTGGCTGAGCGGATAAGTTTAGAGTATCTCTAAAGGAAAATGAATTGATCCTATTTCTGTCTAGAATCCCGGCAGTCGTTTGGTCGATAATTGGCCGCTGACCCATCTAAGGGGATCGGATCCTGCCATCCAGCTACCCTCCCATCAGATATCATATCATCATATAATTTACTATTGTCCTGCAATCATCTAGCATCAGAGGTTTTCAATTCTTACTTGTGTTTGGGAGTTCCACCTCCGTCATCTCGATTATCACTGTGGCCCTGCCCAGTCAAATATATCCCAAGCATCTAAGAAACATAATTATCTAGAATTTGATTTCCTGTTCTTCTCTTCTCGCTGAGATTTAAAGAGTCATCTTCTCCGGTATCCGCCACATGACTATATGTTACGTTGCGCCATTGGATGCCAATTCTCATTATTTGATAAGTGAACACCCCGAAAATACCACCACAGTAACTGTCCGAGGAACCAGACGCACTGAAGATGTAAGATCATTGCCCGTGAATACGCCTCCTGTTGGAATGGTGCTTAGAGTACGTCATCACGTGCCTTGGGTTAGGGTTGGCGATCTCTAGTGTCTAGTGGGCTAGCTCTTCCCTCCGACACACGCCTGTACATTCGCAGTCATCTACATACATTCGCCGAACAAGAACAGGCACTGAAAGCAAAACCGATACGAAACAATAAACGAAGCGTAAAGAAGGTAGCCGCCTCAGAGGAGTGGAGGCTACCGCTGTGGCCGCCACTCCGCCTGGACTCTCCCGTTCTAGGCCGGACGCCCTTCACTGGGTGTACTTACCTCACGAAGAAAATTTCTTCTTGCTCGCCACTACGTTGGCCCGAAGTGCCAATGCTTGGTACACTGTTAGTTAACACACAGTTAAACGCTTTGACCAGAGGATTCCGTATATAAGGACCGCCTGCCACCTCGACCTCTGGTATCATCCAACAACTTCATCCAACAACTCGATCATCAGTCTACTCTGATACTCTTCGTTCCTCTCTCCCATTGCAACTCTCAGTTATGCTATTCCTCTTGAATATATTTCGACCTACCTTTTACTCTTCACAATGAGCTCTGAACTCTCCGCTCTTGCATCTTATGGCTTCATTAAGCCCCTCACTTCCCACTCGGATTTCAGATAGTGGCTCCTAGCTGCAGTCGACATCTTCTCTAAGAAAGACTGGTTGTCTCTGATCGAAGGCCAGGAGCCTCACCCCACTTCGCCCACTGAAGATGATCAGCCCACATCTGCCTCCTCCTCCTCCAGCCCTTCGGGTACCAGCTCCTCCTCCCAATCAGCTACCGATTCCAAAGTGCTTGACAGTCAACAAGCTTGGGACACCAAGGCCACCAAGGTTCGAGGCCTCCTAGGGCGTATGCTGGACGCCAACCACCGCAAAATGTATGCCAACGAATATGGAACCGTCAGAGTGAGCTTCGGAAGGTCCACTATGTAGGGGAGGATATGTCAGAGTTTATATCGGAACTGCAGACTCTGCTCAGTGCTGGATGCACAGCACACGAAGATGAGGATATGATATTCCTCTTGCTCAACAGCCATACTTTGGAGAACCATCGATTCACAACCAGCAACACGGACACTGATCCCTTGACATTCGAAGTATCACCGAGGATGATTCTGGAGCATGGGAAGCTCGCTGGGGTCAAGACAGCATCCTCCAGACGACGGGGGATAACCTTCTATGCCAAATTAGGAAACCCTCGCAGGGGTTTTACACGCAGCGGCTTGGGAACCGCTCCAATGACGGCTATTGGTACTGCCAGCATAAGTACAACTAGGAAAAGGACTGCCGGATAAGGATAGCCATGAAAGAAACGCAAATAAGGGGATCTCGGGTCTGCCGATGGGAGGCAGGCCATTGCCGGGATGGCACAAGTTGATTCACACTATCCCCCTCCAGCTCTGGATTGCTGGATTATCGACAGTGATGTATCTTACCACATGAGCACTCATCGACGTTATTCATCAAGGCTATTTCGATACATATCAAGAGGACTCAAAGAATGTCGCTCTCGCGGATAGCAGCATGGGGAATGCTGCAGGTAGGGGAGCTGTTTTACTCACGCTACCCTCTGGAGATATATATCATGCCCAATAATCTGCTCGACATTTATTTATTATAATTCGGTTCCACGTCTGGTCCATCAGTCTGGACGCAGGAACCATCCGCCCACAGTACATATACCGCCATAGCACAGGTTACACCTATCGAAAGGCATTGCTTTGAGGTAGAGACCATAGATATACCTCTACGAAGCTAGTGGGTTGCAAAGAGTGATTTGGCATCACGTTTCGAATGGCCTTCTAAGGAAGAGGAACCCCACTGCAATTAAAGGATACCTTTTGGGCTATGTTCGATGGCAGAAATCTGTATAGGGTTTACCATAACTATTTGTCATACATTATATGATTACAAACAAACACTGTATCTGGGTTAGGGCTGCAGGATTGCCATTTGACTTTGTTTTGAAATGCGGGCTTACCTGGCTGTAAGTAGCCGCCAGTTGACTTCTTTGTACTTAGTCATTCTTTGTACTTAGTCTTTCTTTCCTTTGTCTTTCTCCTACTTTTGCTCTCTTTATCTTTGACTTTGTTGTTGTTGTTTACTCATATTATATTCACTCTAATTAGAGTATGACAAAGACCGATTCCCCTCCGCCTCCGGGCTCATAACCGCCGGTTAGGTGGCGGAGCTCCCCACCCAGTACCCAAAAACGAAAACTTTCACCTCCTCCCTTTTTTCACCATCTTCTACTTCTAATGCCCTGTTTTACCCCACCGCACCATATTCTGGTCCTCCCCCAGAAATGTAACTGTTCGGATCCAGTACCACATTCGCCTGAGCGCAGGGTCTCATTGATGTTATCGTAGTGGAATACCCCAACTGTCCTACCGTGGGGCGTGAACAGCACCTTTGATGTGTCTACCGATTTTCCCTGTTTAAGTGGGTTGATGTGTCAATGGGAACAACTCGTACTGGTGCTTGTGTGTCTGAGAAGCAGGTCTTCCATCATAGCCTATCCGAGTGTTGTGGGTCGGGGCGTGCTGTCCTCAGGAAAACTCTTCATTGAACTGCTGCGCTTTCACGCCCTAGTTGTGTTGTGTTGTCGATTGTGTCAGTTGTGTCGTCGGTTGTGTCGTGAAAACCAAGTCGCTAACTTGCGTAAAACATCGAAGGAGGCGAGTTGCATCGCGAAGATGAAACTGAGTTGGAATCACACGCGAAATTTGGAAATGCAGCCGAAGTTAGTTGTCTTTTAGCTGTCTTTCGGACGGATTTGGTCCTTTGGCTGTTTGGTAACTTTGGTTATTTGGCCCGCAGCAAATTTCTGATACCTTGGATGTAGTTCACACTTTGGGGCTGCATTGAAGTTTGAGATTCAGTCATTTGGGCCTACAGCGAAGTTTAGTCCTTTGGGCTTGAACATCGCAAAACCCGAGCGTGCTTTGACTGTTGCTGAAAGCGCTGCGCTCTTTCGTGCTTTCAGCTGCGCTCTTTCTACCATTTCGCTCGAGATCTCATTTCACGATTTCCACTGGCTACCCTTTCAGCGCTTTTCAACTTTCTGGCTTTCGCCCGGCTTTCCTGCTTATTTCCCAGCCATCTCCACCATACACACAATTTTGTATACGGCACTTCTATATTCTTTTTTATCTACTAGCTATGGAAGCGGCTTTGCCGCCCTTAGTGTAACTTCGGCCAATAATTTTCCTTACATCCATGTCTTGTTTGGACGCGATCAAGCAGGGCTGGTTTTTGGCTGGCTGGACGCGATCGAGCCGAGCTGGCTCTTGGCTGGCTGGAGATGATCGTCTCGGTTGGCTGGACGCGATCGATACGGGCTGGTTCTCGGCTGACTGGAGATAATCGACCTGGGCTAGCTCTCGGCTGGCTGTATGCGATTGAGCCGACCTGGACGGAAGAATTAGCATTTCGATCAGGTGCGCTTGGAGGTTCACTTTGAGCCGGGGGCGGTGCGTTGGGTGCAGGCTCGCTGGAGAAGGTCGAGCTGGGCTGGAGAAGGTCGAGCTGGGCTGGCTCTCGACTGGCTGGACGCGATCGAACCAAAATGGCCCTCGGCTGGCTGGACACGATCAAGCAGGGCTGGCTCACGGCTGGCTGGAGATGATCGAGCCGGGCTGGCTCTCGGCTGTCTGGAGATGATCGAGCCGGGCTGGCTCTCGGATGGCTGGATGCAATCGAGCAGGGCTGGTTCATGGCTGGCTGGAGATGATCGAGCAGGGCTGGCTGGACGCGATCGAGTCGGGCTGGCTGGCTCTCGGCTGGCTGGAGATGATCGAGCTATCTATCTATTGATGCAAACTCATGGTTCGCCAGGAGCTCGCTGCTCAAGGCCTGCTAATGGCTCCGATTGGGTTTGGCGCTCTCAGACATGCATTGGCTGGAGACCGCACTGGGATGCTCTTGTAGACGGGAGCCTCCCAGCGGAAGTGGCAGGGGGAGGGGCCGCTGGAGGCGGTGCTGGCTAGAGTCGGCACTGAGATGCTTTAGCAAGTTCACTTGGAGATGGGAGCTGGCTGGAGGCGGCGCAGGCTGGAAACGGTATGAGAGAAAACCCGTCAAAGGATTCTCGCATGGCAGAGGCTGCAAAAGAGCGGCTTTGTTTCGAGAAGCGTTGGGAGGGAGTATCTCCAGCGAGATAATGCTTGATCGGCCCTAAAACTAATAAAACAAAGAGACAAGAAAGAAAGAGAAGAGTTGATGATTGGTTGCCTGTCACCAGCGTCCAATTAAAGTCTGAACCCCTGGCGATGGCGCAATGCAGAGCCTCAACAACCCTAATCAACCAGCGAATCCACTTCTTTTGGTGGGAACAATTTTCCCACTACGATGGTGCTAGCTGCAGATGGCACTGGTCGGGGATGGTGCTGGCTGGGAAGGTTATCGTACATCTGAAGGTTATTAGTCCACTGGAACCGAAGGTTCTCTTGCCACCGAAGCTTAACTTATCCGAGTCTCGCCACCGAAACGTATCCGAGTCTCGCCACCGAAACGTATCCGAGTCTCACCACCGAAGCTTATCCGAGTCTCACCACTGAAGCTTATCCCATCTAATCTCACGATGTTCAAGGCCATGGTGTTGAGAAATACAATTGATGATACAACGTCAATGGTTGTGATTCTAGCCCCTGGGAGAGCAGATCTCCGAGTCAGATTTACCAGCCGAATCTACTGCTCGGCTCCCATGAAATTTACCTGTATCGGAGTCTGTGTTCATGCACAATAGTTGCAGCTTCATGCAATGGCTGTGGTTGCGGCAGTGGTGTTGATGACAATGGTGATCATGATGGTGTGAGTGATTGTGACAGTCGCACTCGAAAACAAGCCTACAGTTACTTCAATCGTGCTAAGTCCACTTGCCACTAGCAGCTCTGGCCTAAACTAAGCAAACTAGGTGTGGGCTAGAGATAGCTGATGAGAGTCACTATGGCAGATGACGCAAAGCTTAGTCTTTTACGGGTCTTTTAGGCCTGAAGCAGAGTCAAATAGTGTGATGACGTGCTGCCAGCGAAATCATGACATCAACTTACGGATCATAGCTTATTTCAATGGAACCATGACGTCGATTGACTTGCAGACCAAAGCTTATTGCCACACACTCAGCAACCAGGCTACATTAACGCCACCTGCCTGCAAGGCTCTCAATCTCACGATATTCAAACACTATGGTGTTGAGGATTATAATCGAAGGTACAGGCTTGATGCTGATAATTTGGGTCTTGGGGACAGCAAATCTCCGAGTCACATTTCCCAGAAGAATCTGCAGCTCCTATTCCATGAAATCCATGTGTATGCAAGTGCGTGTGCAGCCGATCATGAGAGACCTACGCACTGAATCTCCATGATTGTGGTGAAGGTGAAAGTGAAGGTGATGACGATGGCGACAGTTACCACACTCTAAGTTGAACCAACTCCAAGAACTAAGTCTGAGCATTGGCAAGCAAGTACTTCTCATGCTCGCTAGTGCTTCCGATGATGACCAGTGCTTCCGACATTGGCCAGTGCTTTGGAAGCCGGCTAGTGCTTTGGACGCGGCTAGTGCTTCCGATGCTGACTAGTATTCCGATGCTGGCCACTGCTTCCGATAGTAGCCAGTGCTTCCAATTCCGCAAAACTGTCAAATGATCAAATGACCAAATGGCGCAGAATGGCCAAATTTCACGATGCCAGAGGTTAGTCAATCAGATCAAATGACCAAATGGCGCCGAATGGCCAAATTTCACGATACCAGAGGTGTGTCAATCAGCAGAACTGTGCAACTGTGCAAGAGTCCAAACGTCTAAATGCATGACTTTCGGTAACTTTGGACTTACCAGCGGATGCCAAGCGACCAAAGGAATCCGTCGCTTGGAAGCCAGCATTCTTTTCGAACTTTCATTTCGAACTTTACGAAGTTGGGAGTTGCCAAACTACACTAAACTCCACCCGCACTTCCGCGATGTGCCCTGGAAGAGGGACTACCGTTTGAGATCCATACTGAGTGGTATTGGGTGGTTGTCGCAGTCTGAGGTACACTCGAACACGAGGGGTGAACAAGCGGACACACACATGTATGTATGCGAAAATGAAGCCAAAGTAAAACCGCAACCTGCCCAAAAAAAAGGGGGTCTTGGCAAAACCAGGCGGTGAGGTGTGTTGTCGAAGGTGTGTGTGCTATCTTTGACTTTTGTATGTACGGGGTTTTCACGGAGTGGGAGTGTTGGAAATCTGCTCAACCGCGCCCGAGTCCGTCCGATGGCGGAGCGGCCAGTATGGTCTTGCCATTCTGTATATAGAGAGCCCGCTAGAGTAGAGAGAATGATATCGCTTTTAGACCTACTCACAGCACCCGCTACCCTATTTCCAACAGTAGTCAGTCTGGAGTAGACATATTGAACTCGCCAATAAAGCCTGCTGGAGGTACAAACCCACCAGACTAAGTATGCCAGTGTTGTATGTCAAAGGTTCTGAGATGGAACCGGAACCGAGACCCCAGTTCTGGTTCTGAAACTGTACTCAATGCAAATCGGAACTAATTTGCGGTTCCAAACCTGGAACCGCATCAAATTGTGGTGGGTTTTGGGCTGGGTTGGAACTGTCCTACAGTTCCATTTTGCAGTTCCTCCAACTTTTGCTCCAATTCAGTATACAACGTCTCATCTAATGGTGACATAATCTATGCGGAAAACATGCAGTGAATTGCACTCTTTGATATGCGCTTCTCCGATTTGCAATAGGATCAATATTTGTGGAGTTGCTTTCAAATAAAGCCGAAAATTACACTAAATCACAGGTTTTCCACAGCAACTCAATAAATATTGATCTGATTGAGAATTGGAGAGGGGGAAGTGAAAGAGCACCTAGAACTGCATCATTCAAATATTGATCATGTCATGATACGATCAGAACTCAAAAACTTAATTGGAGTGGAAACAGTGGGCTTGCACATGCTGGGAACCGGCCCAAATGCTCCGGTCCAGGTTTTAGCGTGGTAAAACCCGTTGCCACGGTCGGGGTTCGGTCCCAACCCGGAACCGGAACCGAACCTGGAATTTGGAACTGTACCAAGGGGACACATCAGGCTCACACTAGAGATGTACTGGGGAAACGGAGTTAGATATGCCATGGCCGCAAGCGGCCGAATGCAATATGATTACACAACAGTCAATCAATCGTATGTCCCTCCAAGTCAGTTGGACGATTAGTTGTCAACTTTTCAAGTTTCTAGCGAAGCGAAACCCTTAATGACCAGAGTCATGCGAAGAGTCATTATACCCACGCTGGTCATCGTAAGTCATTTAGCACAGGGTTAAGCTTTTTGGCTCCACTAGATACTTGAAAAATTGGCGAGTACTCTACCTAATTTTGTCGCACGGTGTGATTTCCAGGCCCATTTACAGCACCTCCGCAATCTGAGACGGAAGGCATCTATGTCTGAAGAATCCACGCGAGCAGGGAATATGGAATTAGCCCACACCAAACTCTACTGGCTTATCCACCTACGCAATTATCAATTTCACTAGTGTGCCCCAGTTTGCCCAATTCTATTCAGGTTTTAGTGAACCATGTACCTAGAAGGCATACAGTGGCCTCTAACAAAAACAGATCCTATCTGGTTAAATGGTATCGCCCATGCTGACTGCTGGATAGTGAGTCAGATACTTGGGGATTTTGATTTGTGGAATTCAGAAGCTGCTGAGCTTAATCATACGCAGTTATAATCGCTATTGTACAGTTAACCCATACTGTGCAGAGACATTCCGCATCGGGTCCTTGCCCGGAAGGTCAGACTATTAGGATGCCTGACCATCGATGTGATCAATATACACAATATTGTCTGTCAAATGAAATGTTTAACGTAATTCTCGGTCTAACCGCCCACGGCCTAGTAACCGATCACGCAATTTAGCATGCAAGCGCCCTTGGCTGCATGAGCAGGGGTTCATATTTACCCCGCTCCTAAACTTAATTTTCACCTTCCCACTTCATCGCAACCGTGGGCAGAGTGAAGCGCAGAGAACCGACCGCTGACAGGGAAAATGACATCCGGGAGGCCCAACATGCGTATCTTAGTGGTGAAGTAGCATCCATCCGCGCAGCAGCCTCAACGTACGGCATTCCATACGGTACCCTGCGAGATCGTCTCAGAGGTGCTCAATCCCGCAGTATTGCACATCAGAAGGAGCAGCTACTCACTCCCGAGGAAGAGAAATCGATCGTGAGATTCTGTGAAGCTCTGGATGACCTGGGACACCCACTGCAAGGGAAGATTGTTAAGGATTTCGCGCTATCTCTGCTACACCCGCAACGTCGCCGGCAATTGGGCAAACACTGGATTACTCGCTTCCTCAACCGACATCCTGGCATTACTAGCAAGTTTAGTCAGCGCCTGGATCGCCAGAGCGCGAATGCGAATGACCCTGTCATCTTGAGAGACTTCTTCTGGACAGTAAGTTAGTTTCGTATACTTCAATATTTTTGACTAATAACCGGTATTGCAGCTGGGAAAACTTATTAGAAAGCTCAATGCTCATCCAGAAAACATTTACAATATGGATGAGAAGGGGTTCATGCTTGGTCAGGCCTTGAAAGTCAAGGTTGTTGTTGTTTATTCATACTGAATTTACTCTAGCTAGAGTATGACAGGACCCTTATCACCCCCACCTCCGGGCGAGCCGGTTAGATGGCTGAGCTCCCACCTACTACCCTTCACCCCCGCTGACAAAAGAAATGTAATGTAAATGACTGACCACTCATAACAAAAAATCCCACAACAAAAGAAAAGCTAAAGATAGACACCACCTCCATGCCTCATGTAGGCGGGAACTTCCCAACGTCCGTGGCCGCCAGGAAGTCCAGCACCGCCTTGTCACATATCTCCATGGAAAACAGCTCAGATATCTGTACCTGCCGGCACCTGCCCGCTTTCCAGCCCGTTGCCTTCCCCACCTGTCAAGGTTATCTGCCGTAGAGGCCGAAGGAATCCCCGCTATAGTCAGGATGGAAACCGGGAAATGGTTACAATTATTGAGTGTATATCTGCAGCTGGTATGGTTATACCACCCATGTATATCTATAAGGGTGGAAAGCATATACTAGGATGGCATGCAGGAGTTCAGGCTAAAGAGCAGGCTACCTTCGCTTGGTCATCCAAGGGTTGGACCGACAACGAATTAGGGTTGGAATGGGTGGAAAAGAACTTTGAAAAGTTCACAGCTCAAGTGTAGGTACCATCGAAATGTTCTCCTGCTCCTGCTGACTGCATTAGTACCAAGAAACAGCCTTGTATTCTCGTTCTTGATGGGCATGGATCGCATTTGATATGGCAGTTTTTCGATTTTTGCTTAAAACGAGATATATATCCTATTTGCCTCCCAGCACACTCTACACATATCTTACAGCCACTCGATGTTGGCCTCTTTGGTCGATTATCACGCTGCTATAGTAATGAGTTGGATTTATGGATGAGAAAATGAGGTAATGCCATTAAGAAGGGGCAATTCCATAAGTAGACACACCCCCGGAATCTCAATTTATTCGGATAATAACTTTTCCAATAGACTTGTCACACGCGCAAGGGCTGCAGCATACACACACAAGATCATCTTGACTGCATTCGAAGGTACTGGGATCTGGCCTTTGAACTCACGCAAAGTTTTCGAACGCCAATCACGGAATTGCACTCGGCGGGATACGCCGCCAAGCTCTCCCTTTGCTGCTGAAACGAAAACTCCCGAAAGCCCAGAGCCGTTAGCAGACTAGCGCGCAGTGTATTACACCATGTCACTCGTCAAACACCTTGTTCTCTAAAGCTCAAGTCCCTCATAGGACAGCGGGGAAGGTCTGCCCAGGGGGCACCTGCAGACAAAGAATTAGGGGAGGAAATGGTGAGATTTCTTCATTCTGGGGCCAAGGATACAACTGCAGACGCAGCTAAAGATCGACGCCACCTTGGTAAAGCTCGTGTGTATACCGCTGAGGATGTGGTGCAGCTCAGAGAAGAGAGAGAGAGGATTGATCAAGAAAAAGCGGCCAAAACCAAAAAGCGCCAGGATAAGGCTGCAGCTAAAGCAGCACCAGTAGGAAAGGGTCTCAAAGGGTCCAAACATGCGGAAGAGCAGGGTGTAGGTTTAAAGAAGGTCGATACAAATTGTCTTACTGATTGGGAGGATGAGGAAGAAGATATCACAGATGGAGGGGGGTGGGATGATGAGAAAAGCGAGGGGGAGAAGGGCTCTGTTATATATGTTAGAAGTAGGCCATGCCCAGTTGATGCCATAGAGGATGGAAACTGTGGAGAAGAGGTCAATAGTCAACCTCCAGTAGTTACACGGTCAGGGAGAGTGGTTAAGACCGGTCATTTGATTTAATAAATGTCACCTGTGGGTGGTCGGTCGTGGGCGGTTTCCCGGTAAAATACGTTACCTCGCTCCCGGGGTCAGTATTCCCTGCACTGGTTCGAATGTACAGTGTGGGATATCTGCTACCCGACTTTCTCTGATGTGTGGTGGGGTGTTCTCTGGATGAGATGGATCTCAAGGATCACCTCATCATTCCGGGATACCACATAAATAGTGCCGCAAGGATGGATCAATTTCCAGCGATTCAAGCTAGTGAATGCCTTATCGATGGTGAAGGTGATTAATCTTTTTAGCCACTTCAGTAATTGGCTTGATCATGGACTACCTGTGGTGTGCTAGAAGCGTAGTCTCTATTCTCTAAGTGACACGATCTATGTATATACAGAATTGAGCCGCACACGTGACTACCGTACACCCTACACTACCCTCTGGCGTGTATACCGAGCCGAGCAGCTGGTGGCAGAAAGCCCAGCGGAAAGCCCAGTGGATACCAAGCAGGTGGAGGTTAGTATTCCGACAGGGAGAAAAATCAAGGTGGAGCGGCATTGAGCCTCGAAGTTGCAGCATTCATTAAGAGCTTCTCACATCAATAGAGCACTTACATTTCCGTGAGACAGTTTAATTACTGTCCATAGGTGGTCCATTAATAAGTAAACTAGCTACTGGCCGGCACCTCTCTTATATTTCTATAAACCAAAATGACCTGCCAAACACGATATGAAGTGGAGGAAGATCCATTAGGTAGTATTCACAGAGACTGTACATAAATGCAACTATAGGGCTCTACGTTATGAGTACAACCGGGAGGACCAAAGACATAAGTACTGATCTGATCGCATTTGTTTGTAGTGGTGTCGAAGATCCCCAAATAGATCGTCGGGAAAATCCCAGTACTCCCATGCGTGTCGACATTCATAGATTGAAAATATCCCCCGCTTCAAACCATTAGTAGTGAAAAGGCATAGTTGGAATAGGTAGCATACGATGCATATTGGTACCACTGGAAGAACTTGATGTTGTTGAAAAACTGCCCAGAACCCCCACAATCTTTAGAGGTCCACATTCTATTCAGATTAACCATCAGCTTCTGTTTCAACACGGTATAGATGGACTGGGAACTTACTGAATATCGACTGGGCTTTGAACCCTCTTCTCAATACCATCATGTGCTGAGGGATGTTCGAGCGCAGGGATACGAGCATGAAGACCAGAAATAGGTTGAGGAATAGCACCAACGAGAGCGCTGGCCAATAAAACAATGTTGAGTAAGGAAGTTTTGAAATTCATTACGGCAAGATTGGGATGGAGTGACTTTGAAGCAATAGCAATTGAGGGTTGAAGGAGAGGGTGTTTGTGTTGGATCGAGGTTGCGATGGCGAGTAGCTTCCATTCTTATTTACAGGTCAGATTTTTACGTCCTCAGTCTTGGGGTGGTGTCGGATTAATTTCTTAGCAACATCAGGAATCGGAAATTACACCGGTGCTTGGCCAGAAATATTTCGCAAATAAATTACAACATGTTCGAGCATGGGGTGATAGTGCTGAGCCTGATTAAGCGACCTCTGCATTAGGAGATAACATGTGTTCCGTCCCATACGCAACCTGTGCCCGTTCGCGAAATCCAATGTTCGGTTTGCGAGTTGGTTCCAGTTCGCAAATGGGGGGAATATCTGCGACCCACTAAGGACCTTCCATGACTATGAATAAACTAGGAAAGGCCAAGGCCACAATGCATCTGGATGTGCAGACAATGGTAGAAGCGGTGAATCGTACCAACAGCCATGCAGAGCGGTCAGTGCTGCCATACAGTAAGCCCAGGGAAATTCCATCAGTATTAATAAGACTGGAAATGAGATCACTCTAGCCCCCGCAGCATCACAAGCATCTACAAGCAATAAAGTCGGTGTATTTTGCAAGTGCAAAACGGGATGTGGAATGCGGCGCTGCAGATGCTTCAAAAATAATCTGAAGTGCTCTGTTTATTGCCATAAATAAGACTATGATTGTGGCAATTTAAAACCTCTGACCTAACGCACAGAGATATCCCTCATGCCATAAGAATCTTGGGAGGTTTCGGATGATTCAGCGGAACAGGAAGACAGTGTTGGTGATGCTCGAGTGCCGGTGTCTGGTCACACAAGATCAAATTCAGACCCGTAGCAGGAGAAAAGTACATGGTGCTGAGGAATTGTGAGATATGGCTGCAGCTATGGTAAAGGAATGAGATATCTAGAAACTCAGAGAAATTTATAGTTAGATGTATGGAAGGCTTTAGGTTAGTTCGCAAGTTCGTCAATTGGATCCAATTCGTGAACTGGACAAAAATATCGTGAACTGGATGTGCAATCTCGCGAACTGGAATTATCGCCGTTCGGACGGAACACATGCATACCACGCGGAAAGTTTGAGGTGGGACTAAGGCTTGAGGTGTGGATGGATGGATTATGGATATGAATCCTAACAGGAAGTACATCTGCTATACGATACATTTGCACTCTTAATTAACATCAGAGTTCCAAACATTCGTATTAAATTGGAACAGAGGAAGAAATTGGCACTGCTGTGTGCCATGAACGGAACAAGAACAGAGTGGTAGTAAGCAAAGCGAGGCCACGGATAAATGTTACATGCCAAGGGCACGTGATTGCGTACTGTACAAACTGATCAACACTAACCCAGATCAACAAAATGAACTGAAAGGTTTAGTTTCTTGGTAGACCAAACCGTCAACCGGGCAGGCATCCCAACGGTCCGGGGCGACAATAGTCATTCGGGGCCCGAAGAAGCGTCCCGTCCTGGGCAGCTGTGTAAATGCCAGTGAAGGCAATGGTTCGAACCAGTTGCGGTTCGGAGGGTGAACCAGTTCATCATCGAACCCTTGCCTTCGCTGGTAAATGCCTGGTCTGTCCCGGGCCAAGAAGCCCAGGACCAGGGCCCAGGACCGGAGATCGTAGTCTTGACAAGGGTCTGGTAATATGGCACAAGTGCCGGCCTGGATGAGGTGTATCCGAGCTGCATGAGAAATATCCGGAATTGTGCAGACGATTATAGGCCTGTTAGAATGGACCTAGTAGGGATCGGCCTCGTGATTGAATCTGGATAGAACGGATACAATAATACTATAGTTCATTTGTGCAGAAAGTGGAAATACCAAGTGAAAACAATGAGAAAAATCGGAAATCAGCAGTGATAATCTACTGTGAACACGATGCGGGAGGGTTTCCAGAGAACGCTAGTGACCTCAAATTTGCAAGCCTTGAATACTATGTATATTCGCTCCAGTCCTACAATCATTTTGCAGTGTGCTTTATCTGTTTCATTTCATTTTCCATTGCATTTGGCCGTTTCATTTTGCCAATTAAATATGTACTTAAGAATTAATTAGTAGTCAGGATAGATTGTAGGGCCCTGTGGTCTTGTGATCCTTGAAGCATTTGCCCTGGTCCTAAACAGAATGTTGTTGTTTGAAAGATTCTCTGCTGCCAACAGTATGAAAGTCTCCAAAGTATGAATCATAAACTACATCCAACTCAATCATCGCAGCTCTACCATTGCCGTATTCCATCCATCAACCAGACCAAGACTTATGCAAGCCGGTGCAGGCGGATGCAGGCTTTTTAAATCACGTGTAGACCGGCTTTTGATCCAGGCCGGGCCGGGCCGCCGCTAGCGCAGGCTTTCAGAATGGAGGCCGCTAAAAAGTCGGGCGGCCAGCCGGGCCGGTTAGGAACACTGCAGTGCGGTCAGTACAGTGTGATTGCAATTGGTGCAGTCATCGCTGTGGATATCTCGGTTCAGACTGATCGGTGCTATCTCTGGCTCAATTGGAGTCTGTGTATCTAACAAGGTGGTCATTGTTTCTAGAGTCGAGTGTAGATGGTAGTTCAATGTAGAGGTGCCGAAGGGCTCTGAATGCTTGGTAATCTGTAATACCTTCGTTTCTGATGCTCTCGTTTTTGATGGTTTCATTTCCGATGGTTTCACTTTGATGGTTTAATTTTCTAGATCTTTCTTCCCCCGATTCTCGGCCAAGAATTATTCAGTACTCGTTGGGGTGGATTTCGATGGCGAGAAATTGATGTGTGGGCCGAGGGTCATGATCGTAAACACGTTCGAGATGTTGATATCTTTGTACCATATTCGTGGTATATGCTTGAGGTAATAAAGTGCTTCTTAAGTCTGGCGATCGTGGATGTGTAGATGCGATTGCTTGATATTCCCTTGCATCAACTTCTCCCTCGTCTGACACTGATGTCTAGTTTGACCTTGTTGTCAAGTGAAGTTTTTGTATTGTAGCTACGTAGGAATTTTTGATGTGAGATCGTTTGAGAATTGAATCAAAGTAGATCGTTTGGTTAAGGCTAATCGAGCCATTTTCGTGATGCATTTCAATGCCCAGCAATGGACAAGCCGGCCCAATGTTGACGCTACTTGTAGAAGGCTCTCCACCCATCATCGAGCGGGATATCGCAGGTGGCTAGGTCTCGAATGATCTCATCTTGAGCTGCGATCCACTCGGAGACGCCCGAGTATGATTCGAGTTTGCAGGTCGCTAGCTTCTCTCGCTCAAACTTGCCATCGAGCTTAATGATCTGTTGGAAGTCGGCCTTGATCTTATCCCAGAGGGCTTTCGGTTCCTTGATCGATCGGTATTCTGGTTGGAGGGCCGTATCGCTGGACTAAATTATTTGTCCCTGGGCCTTACTGTTGTTCATCTGCCAAGTCGTCTAATCTCGATTGGAGGCATCGGGTTCAAAGTCGTAGTCAGGGTCACGTGGATCGCGCCGTACGATTTTTCGAGGCTCAGAGGTCGAGGCCGATGCTGATGTCGAAGCTGAGGTTGAAGCTGGTACAATCGGAGGTCTTGGGACTCGCATTTCGCCGGTGACATACATCCAGAGGCCATTGGCAGCCAGCGAGGCTTCCGCTTCGATGGCCCACTGCCGGTAGTTCCGCTCATTGAGTCTGACGGAATCCGAGGACATGTCGTTCGGTGAATGGAGATTCTGAAAAAATTTCGGGGGGGTGGGGGGTGCTTGAGGCTGTTTACTCAAGTCTTTCGGGGGTGCTTGAGGCTGTCTACTCAAGTCTTTCGGGGGGGGGGCTCATGTCTACTACTCGAGGCTTTCGGAGGAAGGGCGCTGGTCTTTGAAACGATTCACACTCTATACAACTAATAGATGTCGATTCAACTTGAACTAGAAAGCGCCGGGCTCATAACCTGTTGAGAGCAAATCAGAGGGAAAGAACGAATGTGCTGAATTGTCTGAAGTACATAGAAGAGAAAAGAGAAAGCTTATATATGAGAATAGGCAGTATGCCCGGTAGGTGTCATATCCGGGGCCCGCCCGGAACCATATCATATCCGGAGCCGAGCATCCAGAGCCGAGCATCCGGAGCCGGATGTCGTGCTCAGGTCCGGGTGGATGGCCGGTGTTTTCGGCTCGATGCCCGAGAAGGCTACGGCCATACCTCCGAATGACGTCGAAATTCTCCGGGCTAAACCCAGAGCAGTGACATTGTAGAGACTAGAGAATAATGGAAGAGAGAAGAAGAAGAGAATGAATTGTCTACCGATACAAGAGAAGGAAAAACAGTAGACTTAAATACGAAAGACAGAGAAGGAAAACTCCATGCCGACTGCCAAAGCCGGAGCTGAGTATCAGTGCCGAGCCCTCCTCCTCAGCGTGGAGGTACGCGAGGCCGATGGGGGCAGGCGAGGTCGATGGGGGCAGGCGAGGCTGGTGGGGGCAGGCGAGGCTATTGGGGGCGGCAAGCCACCGGCCTCATGCTCGAGCCCACCAGCATCGAAGACTAAGAAAGCCACCGGGCCAAATCCCTAGTCAACAGACATCAGTCAAGTAGCGTCAACACCCATGATTAGTGAGCTTATAGACCTTTGCGCCGTCATCACATCACCGTCACCATTTCCATGAGCGTACCAATACAGCACGAAAACCTTGCCCTGCTACGAATGTATTCACATACCGTAGTGCTACCGTCACCAACATCTCAACTATCACCCGCCCATATAGTACACTCAATTTGACCAATCAAATTTCAACCAGCATGAACAAAATAATAAAAAACAAACGAAAAACCCTGTTCTCTTGCCTGGCTCGAAGCCCCTGCCAATAGTCTAGATTCCAGTTAAATCATTAAATATATATCAATTCTGTAATTTCGTACAGTTGCACAAAGTTTTCTATAGTTGTTCCCACATGGGTGACTCAATAACACTGTAGGTTGTGCTCAGTGTTCTCAACCGTCCCGTCCGACGGCCGGGGACGGCAGTTCCGTCCGAGATCTTGCCAGGACGGACGGGACGGCGCCAAGACCGTCTGTCCCGTCCTAGCATATGAATGACGGCTGGGCGGCCGTTGTCTGCCGATAACGGCGTTTTCGCCGTCCCCGGTCGACATCCACCGTCCCCGACTGTCATTGGGCGGTTACAGAATACCGAGTGCTAAGCTCGCCATGTGATGTGGCACAGTGACTGCGCAGCGTTAAAGCCACATCACATGGCAAGCTTAGCACTCGGCGACATGAGTATATTTAGATAATTTACAATCATGATTGATAATCGAGTCCTAATTGCACGGGGCAAGGGTTACAAATAGAGGTTTTGATGAGATTATGTTTTATGTACACTGAGAAATCAACATCCGTGGATGTCGGTAGTTGACGGCCGGGGACGGTGAAAACTCCGTCATCGGCCGTCCTAACCGTCCGTCACCGTCCTCCTCCAAAAAGACAGCGCCGTTTCCGTCCTAGGTGAGGAAGGACGGACGGGACGGTTGAGAACACTGGTTGTGCTTGAATGGACATAATAGGTGATGAGACATCACAGGCTTACCGCCAGGACATATTCTCAAGTGACCACAAGATCAAAAACACGGCGAGACGAAAATGCCCCTGGCTCAACTGAAACAACATCTCACCACGTCTCGTATCCAACACTAGGCGGGGATATCTACAATTGAATGCACAATGACTAACACAGTTACACTGTCTGTTGCCAATCCACAGTGATAATCCAGCTGCCCTAACCCATATTACTTCTGGTCTGATTGACTCGCACTTCCCTTCAACATCCATATTCCGTTTAATAGTCGTGGTACAAACAGTTGCAATTCTAAAGCAAAAAATTGGAAATGCACCAAGGCGGATGCAATAGTTGCCGCTCTGAGGGAGTGGAGTCTACCGTGTGACTGCCCCTCCACCTGGACTCTGTTGAATAGGCAAAAGCGGAATGTTCTGACTTCAGAGAAGAGCTTTGAATAGATGAGGCAAAATTGTTGCAAGCGAGTTGCTTGATCTTCTTTCTATCATACACACTGTCAAGGGTTGAGAGCTTGTGGTTCGAGGGTTCAGGGCTCGGGGTTCTAGGGGATATAAAAACCGAAAGCCGGAGGGCTAAAGAGTCGGCGATAGCCTGTAGCTAAAAGAGCGAGAACTGTACGCGAGAGACTCGATCCAGAATCACCAAGTGTGAAAGATGTGGAAGCCGAAGCTATTTGATTGTTTAGTAGACTAGAGAAACAAGTGAAGAAAGAAACATATCCTCCGCCGAATGCCTCGTTTAAAATACTGTGATTTCATCAATAATCCATTCGTTCCATAATATATCCGAAATCCTGCTATCTCTGTATACCATCTTTGCACGATTCCTGCTTTCCCCGTGAGACCAGATTCTTTCCACTTGAAAGCTCATTCTATCTATTCGAAACCTGATTCATTCTCGTAGTGCATCACTCCTTTATTCCTCACTGATTATCACTCCACCATCGATCCGCTCAGCACAACTGTAACACTTGTTGAATCGTTGTCATAGTTAACTGTTTCTGCAAAGGCCACCACCAATGTTCTGCATAATTCTCTGTCTAGATATTCCGTTTTAGTGACATTTGTTTGACTTTTTCTGCCCCCCCCCCCTCCAGTGTTGCCAGTAGTCCGGACGGTCCCAGTCCATGGTAGGGATCAGTGTAGTCCAGTGCGAAAAATAGTTGCACTGGACTGGACTGGGAATTTTGGGTGTTGCACTGGACTGATGCAGTGCGGACTAGTCCAGTGCTAACAATATAAGTAATACCTGACCAACGGTATTAGAGTGGCTTCTCCTCAGAACTCAGACTCCTCGGATAGTATCCTCTATGGAA
>WHVE01000664.1:0-74230 GCA_015178995.1 Trichophaea hybrida | reverse complement strand
CCACTGGCAGTTCGTAAGCTGGCGAACTGTGTCGTTCTCATTTCTTTGCGCCCGGCTCGTGAACGTATCGTAGGTGATCACGTGGATGTCCCACCGTCTCTCGGGATGTTCCACACAGAAATTGAGGTGTGCGTGACTCAGGTCGCCAGCATCTTCTGCGCAGAGATCGCGCACCGAAAACGGAGTCCCTTTCGTGATGGTATTGATTGCACCGATGAATGTCGCTCGGACACTTGGGAGCACCACACATAGTACCGGATTCCATGGCGGGAGGTCAGTTGTCGGCTTATCATCAAGCAACTGGAGAAGACGACGAGGAACAGGGTTAGGGTGAGTGCAAGGGTACCATTGCTTCTGGACAGCGCTGAGGGTTGAGAAGCCCGTTTCCACCGCCTGACACCATCCGCCAAGCGAGAGGTTAAAGAGCACCGGAAGTTGTGTTTCATGGTGATTTGTCACATCCTCCGCAATTGACTTGGCATAAAGAGCCGCAGCTAAGACGGTGAAAGTCTTCCCAAGTCCCATTTCATCAGCCAGGAGCGCCCCAGGAAGGTCCACATCGAAGATCCATCTCCGCACAATGAACCAAATCGCCCAGATCTGGTGTGCAAGAAATCTTACTTCTGGAAATTGCTTCAAGGTGTACTTTGGCCCTCGAATGGCATCCGCATGTGAATCTCCGCGTGGCACAGCACCGAGTAATGCAACTGCTTCTTCAAGACACTCGTGCTCGAAGGTGTTGTTGATAGTGGCCATGAGAGCATCATCTAAAACTTGCCCTGGCTCGTCATCTTGAGGCTCGATCAGCTCTTTGGCGAATTGTGAATCGCTGTCTAGAACTTCGGTGCTCTGAATTTCCTTCACGAGGGCGGCAAGAGCACTTGGAGTCGGTGGCACAGGCAAATCGGCGTAGTCATCTAGCTGGGCTGGGGCCCTCCTCTTGCTGGGTGTATCTGGTGGTGCACCGGGGGTACTGGGAGACTTCCTTTTGGGTGTATCTGGTGGTGCACCGGGGGTTCTGGGAGACTTCCTTTTGGGTGTTTGTGGGGGTGCTCCCTACAAGGAATTCCAGTTAGCCCAGAACTTCATTCATCACTTCAGGCGCTCCTAACTTACTCTCTCTCCATCATTGCTTTTCTTGGGCTCCTCCACTAACAGGACGTTCTCAGGCGGGTCCTCCCCATCTCCATTCCACAGGTTCGCCTCAAGGAGCAGAGTCGCTGCTTCAGGCGCAACTGCACGGAAGTTCTGGACCTCCCCATTCCATGTTTCCTGGTTCCAAACACCGCCACGAAACTCCTCCCCAACCGTAACTCCGGCGTCTTGAGCAGCTTCTTCACTCAACTGGCAGCGATATACGGTCTGGAGAGTAAATGGGCCCTTCGGCTCTGCCTTAGCGATCCACTTCAGAAGTTGGGAATATTCTTCAAGTCCTTGAAATGTCCTGAATATAGACCCAGAAGTGGCATCTCCGCGCACCCGCACCACAAACGACTTGTTTTGGATATCGGCCACCTCAATGTTCGGCCGTTTGGGAGGGGGTTCATCACTGCTACCC
Organism: Trichophaea hybrida; assembly: GCA_015178995.1. Taxonomy (NCBI): domain Eukaryota; kingdom Fungi; phylum Ascomycota; class Pezizomycetes; order Pezizales; family Pyronemataceae; genus Trichophaea; species Trichophaea hybrida. Next base: position 72,672 of record WHVE01000664.1, on the reverse strand, counting down.
TCCTCCGCCTTGCGCTTTCCACCACCTCCCTTCTCTTTCTTTTTGTCACCTTTTACCGTCCCGGTGGCTGTCTCTCGCAGGCGGTTGCAGAGATTTCGGATGAAATTGTGAATCCAGTCGTGCCTGATACTCTCAGAATCATCAAACCGGTCAAGGGGTAGGAACTCCTCATAACACTGGATGAAATCTGAGATAGCTGCTTCCCAAAGTTCGAACCCGGTGCGCCCCTCGATCCGCCTCATCCTCAAGCGGAGTGGTCCCATCACGCAATGAGGGTGCCGAGGAATCAGCCATTCGTGCCGGACATGATTCTCAAACTTGGAGATGTCGCCTCTCCCAGGCGTGTCGCCTTCCTTGGACCCCTTTTTAACTTGGCCCATCTTAACCATGAGTTGCCCGGTGGTGACTTTAGCCCCAGCGATAGTGGGCGGCTTTTTTCCATCTCCAGTTCCATCGGGTGGAACAATGTCGGCTAGGGCTATCTGACCCTGGTATTCACCGAGAGTGATCTGCCGCCGGCGTTGACCGAAGGGGATGTTAGAAGTTGGGGTCCATGGCGACAGTTTAGGTAGCGCTTTGGTCCATCTCCATTGCCCAGGGGCCGCACTCCCTTCAGTCTCGCTAGTCTCTTCAGAAGTGGCAGTTTCCGGTCTAGGCGTCGGTGCTCCTGGTGCTCCCGGCTGTGCTGGGAGTGGTTGAGGGAAGGTGGGCTGCATCAGAGGTGGGGGAGGATTTGTGGACCATGAGCCTGGAGCAACTGGTGGTCTTGGTGGAGGGGGAGGAGGATGTGGGGTGTACCGGGGCCCTTCACCTCCAGGTGGAGCGGGAGGGGGCTGTGGGGTGAACCGGGGCCCTTCACCTCCAGGTGGAGCGGGAGGGGGCTGTGGGGTGAACCGGGATCCTTCACCTCCAGGTGGAGCAGGAGGGGGCTGTGGGGTGAACCGGGATCCTTCACCTCCAGGTGGAGCGGGAGGGGGCTGTGGGGTGAACCGGGATCCTTCACCTCCAGGTGGAGCGGGAGGGGGCTGTGGGGTGAACCGGGATCCTTCCGCTCCAGGTGGACCTGGCCGCGGAGGGGGAGGCAGTGGTGTGTGTCGGTCTTTGTCAGGCGGCGGAGACATTGGTGGGTTTGGGTTCGCTGAAGGTGGTGGTGGCGGTGGTGGTGGAGGTGGTGGTGGTGGCGGTGGTGGTGGAGGTGGTGGTGGTGGTGGTGGTGGAGGTGGTCGGGGTGGAACCCGTTCGTATGGAACCCAGGTTTGTCGGTACTCATTCCACATGTGCCGTCCGTCAGGGCTGATCATCGGTGGTGCAGTATACGGAGGATAGTTCAGTGGTTGCGGTTCATATTGCGGTTCCTCAGTCGGCGGCCGGGGCGGTTGATAATCGGGATTGGGATGCCAGGCAAACCCGTCCCACATCTGAGACCCATCACTGCTGAGCTGGTAGTTTGGATTGGGTCGTTGTGGAGGTGCGCCGCCATAATATTGATACGGGTGTCCTGGGTTGGTCGGAGAGTGGTTGTTGGAGGGGTTGTTCTGCGACATGATGTATAGAAGTAGTTACGAAGAGGAGGTTAGGAGGTTCGGAACTTTTTGCTAAAAGCTCTATGGTACCTGCAGTAGTCGCTGAGAATGAGGTAGTGTGATGGGCTGCATTCGTGGGAGGCAAGGTGCGTTTATATACACTCGCAATTCTCTCGAGAACACTCAATGCGCACCGACCTCGTCCGCACTTCTCTTACCATACCGCCTTGTTTGACAAACTTCTGATACATGTTTTCGTCACCCATTGTCTGCTAGGAGCGTTCAAGTTGATCACTAGATGAAAGGTGGGGTATCACCCCTGCCACTTGGTTGCAGTTTCTCAAAGCCCACCCAACTTATGCTGCGATTCTGAAGCTACAACAAACAAAACATATGAACACCCGCGATCGCCTTGCTTGTTGAAGTTTGATACTTGAAATCAGCCTACTGCCTTTCAAGAGAGGTGCTTGCAGGTGTCCATCTCTCGTATAACAAAGCAGGCGACCTGCATGAAACCCCTGTCGGTGGTTGCAGATTCTGGGAATATACTGAAAATTTACCACACATCCGAACATACAACACTATCTAGAGATGGGAAACTCCGATTATCCAACGCCTATCAGACTCAGGTGCCTTGCTATTGGAAGGGAGCTGCACGATTAGATGCGATCCGAGCCCTGCCGCCACCTACAGGTGCATCTGAACCTCTGCCTGGAGGTTTTGGTGGGGTGCTCGTGACGAAAATCGTAGGCTTAGCAGGGGTTAGGGACGGGAACTCAATCACTTTGTGGGGTACAAACAATTTGTCGGGTGAAGTGACGTATAGTTGTTTGTCTGTTTTAAGACTAGTCCTATCAAGCCCGCGTGTCATATGGCACGGAGCCTCATCTCGCTGGAGGGGTGTGCAACTTGAACCTTCGGTAGCTTTCTTTACCCCTGAATCGGTGCTCCTCACCATACACTTGTCGCACCCCATCTACCATTCACCATACACTCGTCGCACCCAATCTACCATTCACCATACACTCGTCGCACCCCATCTACCATTCACCATACACTCGTCGCACCCCATCTACCATTCACCATACACTCGTCGCACCATCTACCATTCGCCATACACTCGTCGCACCCCATCTACCATTCACCATTCACTCGTCGCGCCCCATCTACCGGAGATACTGTAACAACGGTTATCAGTATGAGTCGTCGGGCAAACCAGTTCTTACGATTGCGATGCACACTATGTGGAAAGCGGATCCGCAACTCCACTGGTCTTGCTCAACATTATCGAAACGATCACCCAGAGGCGTTTGACGACACGGGAGAGGTAATGGAACGACTTGGAACAGAAGCAAATTGGAGATCTAGTAAGTAGCGAGATGAGCAAAGCAAAAAGTAAACGAATGCAGGAGAACCTGACAGTACCCAAGGGTTCATACCAGCCGCGCAGACCTCCGAGAGCGCTCCCATACCCGAGCTACCAGAGAAACATGACGTCACATTTGTAACCGCGAGGAAAGTCACCCACACAGAAGTGTATAGAGAGGCCGCAGGTGGGCAAGTGGTGGGAGAGGCTACGAGCCTCTACGACAAACACCGGAAACCGAATTGGAACCCGTGGCACCCATTTGCAAATGCGTTCGATTATCAACAAGCCCGTGCTCTGGGTACACAAAGCAAAACTTGGGTAAACGACTATCTGCGGCGCGGCCTGGACGATTTCCGTACGACTTCGTTCCAGACAGCATCTGAGCTCTGGGAGCTGCTGAGGTGCCTCGACTTCGGACTGGGAGCAGAGAGTTGGCTTCAGGCGCCTGGGAAATATGGCAACATATACTGCAGGGACATTTTCAAGTGCATCCAGTTTCTTTTGGGGCATTTACCGTTTGCGGAGCACCTGGATTTCGCTCCGGTGCAGCTGTACGATTCGGCTAATCATCGAATCTATAGTGAGATGAACTCAGGAGATTGGTGGTGGGAAACTCAGGAGCAATTACCCGACGGTGCAACAATTGTGCCAGTAATCTTCGCCTCGGACAAAACCCATCTCACGAATTTCTCTGGCGACAAGAGCGCCTGGCCACTATATATGAGTATCGGGAACATTCAGAAAGATGTTCGTCGTGCAGCATCAAAGCGGGCCTGGATTCTGGTGGGATTCATTCCAGTTCCACCGAAAGGCGCAACTGATATAGACTCTTCATGGCACCACGCGATCCATACCATCCTGAAACCACTTAGAGAAGTCGATATCAGAGGCACTGGTTACGAGTGGGATTGTGCCGACGGTTTCAAACGTACCTGCTACCCGTTGCTAGCAGCATGGATTGGGGACTACCCGGAGATCGCAATGATCACGAAGATAGTCGGAGGAGCATGCCCTGTGTGTGAAGTACCGAAGGGACCTGAGATGGGCCATGGCAAAGGATTTCGCAACTGGGAGCCTCGATGTACGTCACGCTATCAAGAGCACCTGGAGGAGAATCGACTTGATGAATTCAAAGAGGTGCATCTACAACCGACTTCGAATCTCTTCTGGGATTATCCTCTGTGCAACGTCTATCGCCTTTGGCAACCAGATGCGCTTCACCAACTCTATTTGGGGATCGTGAAAGATCTCTTCAACTGGCTTTTGGAGTACCTCACCGATCGAGGCTTGAAAGCTGAATTCGATGCCCGGTTCACCTCAGTTCCACACTACCCGAACATGTTGCGTTTCTCTAAACCCTTTGATGCTCTCAAGAATGGATCCTGGCATGGCAAAGAAATCCGAGAAATGCTCAGGAGTCTATCTGCAGTATGTGCTCCCCTGCTTTCCAGCGACGTTGCAGGGAAAACAATCTCAGAAAGTGCATCTGATACGGAGGTTATGAAAACGATTCGGGCACTGATTGAATTTTCTTTACTAGCCAGCCAGCGAACGCACTCGGATATCTCGTTGAAATATCTCGACGAAGCTCTCGAAAGCTTTTACAAGTGCAAACAAATCTTCACTCCTCAACATGCTACTGAGGCTCGGACAAGGCGTTTAGAAAGCGACTTCCAAGCGCAGGCAGCAAAACTTAAAGAGGTGGCGATGGAGAAGATAGAGAGAGAGCTTCATAGGGAGATTTATGGTATCACAACTGGGCAGCGGAGAACTTTTGAGGTGCACCTGAAAGAAGAGAAGCTGCGCGCCACTACCTGGAATGCAGAGGAGCGGGCGACAACAATGGTACGACTCGAAGCAGAGCTCTACGGAGCGTCCACAGACCAGCTTGCCCGGTTTGGCCAGTTGTTTAAAGAAGCTCAGGACCGCCTGGAACTCAAGCTGCGTCCCGAAGCTAGCCGTGGACCGACAAGCAAGTTTGCTCGAGAACTTGAACGAGAACGTCACGCCATCATGACTGCCGTGTTCGGTGCATCGAAGGTCACTGTCGCTGCAAAGCGGGAGTTCGAGCGGCGCCTGTTGGAAGCTGAGAAAGCAGCAACACATTGGTCAGAGGAGCGCCAACAAGAGGTTGCCCGGTGTCTGGAGATAGAGGTTTACGGGGCAAGCCATGCAGCTCAAGCTGCTTTTCGTCACGCCATGACGGAGAAGCGCCTGAAGTATGATCAGGAATGGGACTCAAGGCAAGGTCCGAATTTACGGAAGCAGCTAACGCTGCAATTCTATCACTTCGGAAAACCTAAAATGCACCTCCTCTGTCATTACCGTGAGTTCATCACCAGGATGGGTGCTCCTGATAATTTTTCAACCGAGATCTCAGAGCTCTTGCACATTTCGAACGTCAAAGAAGCGTACCGTGCCAGCAATGGGGTCAACTTCATGCTACAGCTTCTTCAGCACAATGATCGCTACACCGCGATGGACTACATGGAACACACTCTTCAGTGGCTTGCTTTGTACGGATGGTATGTCGAGGAGAGTGCAGTAGTCCTTAACATGATGACGGGTCGAGAGAAACGGCAAATGACCAGGTGCGCCCGGCAGAAAAGGATCCTTGCCGGCGAATCTGAACCTTTGATTCGACCCAGTACACAACCTCTGCGGCAGTTTAAACTTTCAACTATTTGTGCACGTTCACGGTCTTTCAAGCGGATATCACTAGCTGAAGCAGCTGCAACCTTCAACATTCCGACATTGCCATCACTTGTCAGGCAGCATCTGCATGAGATCTGGGGCCGTGATGCGGTCAGTGTGATCTGGGGCTACGGAAATGAGTTCAAGGAAGACGTAACCTTACAACCTCACAATAAGGTCGCTTTCTACACGCCGGAATTTCATAACCCTCAGCAGATGAACCGGATCCTGCTCGACTGCAGCGTTGAGGGTACGCCAGATGGTGAGACGCACAGGCGGCCACCGCAGGTGATATGGGTGCGCGTGGGCGAAAATACGGATGATGGACTCCGCGGGCGCCGCCCCACATTTCCCATTCTATACTTCACCTTTTCACCACCGACCAGGACCTCGCTGGTAAGTGGGATGATTGCGAGGACTGGCGGCCGGCTGTTGCAGCAGCACCCTCATTTCCTTTCATCCCTTCAAGCCTGGGTTGATAGACCATCACCGCTGGAGTTGGCCGTTGTTGTCGGTACACATTTCGAGCATCGTTTAGGGCACCCTCAAGAAGTGGATGGGTTCGTCAGAGTGGTAAAGGAATCAACACCACATGTTATTGCCATGGAGAAAATTGAAGGGCCGTGCCACTTGGTCCCAGAGATCTGGGCAGCGACAGGGAACGGTTCGGTATGGATTGTAAATAATCAAGTGGATTTGGATACGTACTGGGATGTATATTAAGACAAAACACATATGGACGAAAGGTTTGGAGCCACCTCTGCGATTTATCCAAACGAATGAGAGGAGTCTCACGCAGGGGTGCGCTTGAAATCCAGCTGGTGAATATAGACAATATATTAGTGTAATGAGATCTAAAGATGTCTATTTATACAAATCTCTCGTGACGATGCTTGAAGTAGCAGCGATGAATTGACAGCATGATCCATGAATAGAGTCACATATGATGCCAATTGGCAGTGAGGGCTGCGGAGCGTCAGGGAGGCACGCGGAACAGAGTACGCGAAGGAGCAAGTTTGTGGACCTCCCAGGAAGTGGTAGGAATGCTGTGAGATGCTCCTGTGCGATTGTGGAAAGTTCACAGGTGCACCGGGAGCTGCCTGGAGCGCGTCGGAGCATAGTAAAATGATACGGGAGGGTTTGGGAGCCTCCCAAGCCCCAAGGAGGATCCCGGAAGGTGGGTGCCAGGCCAGGGAGGAAATTGCATTTTCCTGATGTACAGACGATCAGAAGATTCTCTACGCTCGCATCTTGCACGCCCAAGCAAACACTCGAGCCAAATACGAACACCTGGCAAGGTACCTTCTTCGCAATAACCTTTGGGTAGAATACTACCACTATTTCCATACCGGTGAACTTCCTTCTCAAGTCGCCTTTGACGAGTCTTCGGAAGATTACCTCCAAGACAGTTACGACTTTTAAATAGAGCCATACCGCAATAGATGCCCGTATTCATACATACGGTACAACGACGTAAACGCGTCACAATCGAACTTCATATCTTTAGTTGGATTATTAAATTAAGATACGCCTTTACTATAAGTCGGTACAACAATATCGATAAGTCATATCTAGCTGCAGTATCCCCCTAACAGTGAATGTGATAAATAACTGGTAGAAGAAGGTATTCAAGTAGCTTGATGTAGACATGTTTGTTGACTGATTTAACAATCAGAGGACGAAATGTATTGCAATTTTTGCCCCAAAAACATCTCCATACAATCAAGAAAATGTGGGTAAATGGACTCTTGCGTACATGTCGAAGTGAATATTATTGACAATCCAGCTGAAGTCTCATTAAAGCTAGCTACACGAGCAGCCCACAGAGCCGCACCCTAACATGACCACCTGCAGGAAATCCCATTTCCTTTGCCCTTTGCTGCAATACAGTCTTTGAACCATATTTCAGAAGGTGTACGAAACATCCAAACTTATCGACCACCATTACTCTTTTCCACTGAGCATTCATCACTCCAAATAACACCTTCCCATTCTTCATCTGTCCAATCCCTGTGCTCTAATGCCGATGCCAATCGTTTTCTTACTTGTTGAGCTTCTAGTTTCAGTCGCTTCATGGCTAGCCACTTTGAAAAGTTGTTTTCCTGAAGATAGTGATTGATTGTTGATAAGAATATATTAGGTGTATATAGATCGCATAGTTGAGTACATGTCATCTTTTGGCCCTTTTAGACTGCGCATAATATCCCCCTTCGTTGCCATCTCATTAAAATTTTCGGTCTACTACTCCGTGGATGGTTTGCAAGGGATTGCCTGTCAGTAGCATGTGTACCAAAATTTTGAACTGTTGACTATGGTCGGCCTACGATTTCACTAATTGCAGCAAAAGTATAATTCAAGTAAAAGAGAACAATAATTGCACCCTTTTCAGCAAGGGTGAGTTTGCGATGTGTTGTTAGAGGCATTGTGGTTGTAGTACAGAGTTCGCAAAGTCAAGGCTTGATCTTTTGAGCGAGTGCGCACGGACAAAATCACCAAGACTTTTGCTTAGTAACTGTATGTACTGCAGGCTGGCACTTCGTCGGTTCGATGCGGGTTAGGGTTATTTGAAACCTGGGGGCTAGTGGAGCATGGCTCACGGCTACGCGAGACGCGCTTTAAAAACACCTCGACTTTCAACTCCGCCCAGTTCTCAACTTTCTCCTGGGTCTCTAATGCCAGCAAAATGGGTATAACTGGTCAGTCTTATCTCTCCCTCAACAGGTATATCTCTGTCCGGTATTAATACACTTCCGGGAATAGGCCTTCTTCCTCTGCTCAGATCAATTCAGCGGCAGACACACATTCGGGAGTGGGCAGGAAAGACAGTAGGAGTCGACGCATACGGCTGGCTCCACAAGGGCACTATATCCTGCGCTATTGACCTTGCACTGGGGAAGCCAACAACGAAGTACGTCGTCCCCAGCGGAACTAGAGCGCCTGCCCAAGCCTAACACCAAGTCGGATAGATATGTCGACTACGTAATGAATCGAGTGAAGATGTTGCGGCATTTTGGAGTCACACCCTACCTTGTGTTTGACGGAGATTATCTTCCCAGTAAGGCTGGAACTGAAGCTGAGCGTGAGAGGTATGCGAGCTGTCTCATGTCAGAGTCTACCTTCACTAAACTGAGTCTCAGAAAGCGAGCACAATCCAAAGCATCCGGTCTCGAATTGCTAAAGCTTGGAAGAACTTCCCAAGCGCACCTCGAACTCCAGAAGTCAATCGACGTAAATCCTACCATGGCACGACATATTATTGATGCTTGCGCCGCGATTGGCGTAAAATGCTTGGTTGCACCTTATGAAGCCGACTCTCAGCTATACTACCTCGAAAAAATAGGAATATTTGACGCTGTTGTCTCGGAAGACTCGGATCTTCTTGTTTTTGGAGTCAAATGTCTGATTACGAAACTGGACCAGTTTGGAGAATGCATAGAGATTAACCGAGAAAATTTCGCTGCATGCAGAGAGGTTAGTTTGGCGGGGTGGACACAGACAGAGTTTCGCCACATGTGCATATTAAGTGGATGCGACTATCTCGAGAATATTCCTTCTATGGGTCTCAAGACGGCGCATCGACTTATGCGGCGTTACAAGGATGTCAAAAAAGTTCTTAGGGCACTCCAGTTTGAGGGGAAAAAAACTATTCCTGATGGATATCTTCAAGCATTCCATCGAGCGGACATGACCTTTCAACACCAACGGGTGTTTTGTCCCCTCTCGGAGCAGATGGTTATGGCCAATGACCCAGATCCAGGCTCAGTCATTGATGATGAGGTTTTGGTATATATTGGCCCTGAAGTAGAAGCAGAGATTGTTCGAAGTGTCGCGCGTGGGGATCTCGACCCGATAACAAAGGAACCGATTTTGGTGGTTGAGAAGAGTTCAGTCCCTAACCCTTTTACCCGAACGTGGGCTGCACCAGGACAAAGCGCTAAATTCAATACTCCTCCTCCGAAGAACAAATCTATCACGTCCTTTTTCAAGCCTAGGTCCGAGTTACGACCAACAGTCGTCCGAACGCCGCTGCAATCCAAGGATCTCAACCAAATTGCAGCGTTTGGTTCTTTCTCAGCACCGGCCAAGACGTCATCTATATCAATATCCATGAAACGTCCCTTGTCGGTTGTTTCTACAACCGAAAGCAAAAAACTAAAAATCACACCTTCCCAGGAGAGAACTTACAGTTCTTCCATTCCCCACACTGCTGAAAGAAGCTCTTTTTTCCAGACGCAGAGCCGGCGATCGATTTCGACGCCTACAGCGAAGTTAAGCCATGTACAAGACCTTACGAACAATGACCCTCAACCCATTGAACCTGATTCTACGAAAAAGGATTCTGAGGCACCTGCCCATGATCGATTCCTACCTTCGCAAATGAAAGCGAGCGTTGCTGCTCCCAAAGATTCAACTACAATAGTCACCAAAAACTGGAAGGAGCTGTATGGGTTTCCGCAAGGGCAGAAGAAACTGACTGAGATTATTGAGAACCAACGGCGAGGCTCTGTGCCGAGAAAGATGACGCCTTTACAGCACCTCGAGGCAAATAAATTTAGAAATTCTCAAAGAACTACTCTATGCAGATCCTCGAGATCACCACGACCGGAACCCTCTACAGTAACCAACAGCACCAACAGCAGCAGAAGTCAGGATGATCCTTCCACTACCGGTACATGCACAGGTTGGAGTAATAGCTCCAAAAAGGTTAAGGCGTTCGGTAGGGGGATGTTTGACAAGTTTACGTTTGATAAACTATGATTATTCAGTGGATGTAGTTTTGCCGAAGGAATTGGTTCCATACATTTGCATTCTGTTTGGCGTTTATTTGGATCTTGGCCATGCTCGAACTACTTAAGTATTTATTGGTTTATACCTAGGTGGTTTTTTTTTTTACTAGAATACACCGCACAGGCAGTTATTATCATTTACTCACTTGAACAAACTCTAGTAGTTAAGCGTAACTTTCTCACCGTACTACTAAGTTGGTAAGTATCCGTCGCTGAATGTGTTTGGTACTCGCGTGTCTCCAGTATTATAATACCGGCATCTCGGTGCATTGCTATTTTGTACGGTAGTCATGGTTAGCGCCAAGAACTGACGTGGCGTGGTTGGTTGCCATGGTACCAACACTTGTTTACCGTCTTTCCTTCCCCACCCAACACATTGTCCAACATCTTCACTTTCAACTTGGTATTGTACCTGCGCATTGCGACTTGCACGAATTGCTACTTTTCCAGGATAGAGACCCTTTCCCTCTCGCTTACTCACCTACCATTCATTACACCCCGCACTCTCGTCGTCTTCATCTGTTTCCTTCCTCTACTAAAATTCCTTTGTTAGTACTTGACGAAACGAATCTCGACTTCGCAAAACCTGCCGAGTTCGACTCTTGATACAAACGACCGTTAAGCTCCCCAGTGGCATTCGGAGCAACGACCGGTGCCTTCTGCTACCTCGAGTCGAGTTCGTCTTGACTGGGCAGTACGACCAGAAAGATTTAAAGCAAGAAAGATATGGTTGAGCGAAAGATCAAGTTTGTGTTCGGGTTCCAGCGTACGCTCGTCTTTCAGAGTCATATCTCAGCCAGTTTGCTAACCTTGAACAGGGCTCGTACCGTTTCTAGGCTATCACCATGTTCTCATGGTGCTGATTCTCGTCGCCATAATCCTACTTTGTATGTCATAACTCACCCCATAGGTGCTAAATTCGCTATGCGCCATTACTTTGGAGCCCTTAGTCTGATATGCAGGCCACCGCAGCACTGTTACTAGCAGGATGCTCGTCTAGCTCTGTCTTGATACCTTCAATATTCCTCATAAATCTATGGTACGACCGATCGTCCCCACAATTCGATCCAGCTCAAGTCGATCCTGGTGCTTCAAGAGCAATTGGAAATATTGTGGGCAATGCGCAGTTGGAAGCAAGAGTTGGATATTTTGGCATCTGTGTTAATCCGGACGGCGGTTCCTGGCTCTGCTCGGCCAATGCGTCATCCCTGGCTGCCCAGATTCCTACCTATCAAGACCCTCTCAATCTTGTTTGGGTTGCACAAACCTTCCGCGAAAGCATCGTCTTTCCCTACCTCCTCATCGTCGCAATTATTCTTGCTACCGTCGTGCTACTATTGCTGGCAACGTTTCCTGGATATGAAGAGGAATATGATGGAGGACCCAGTGTGCGGAGGTTACCGTCTCGGGCAGTCTCCCAGATTGCATTGGCGATCATATTTGTGGCAGCAATTTTTGTGCTAGTCTCGGTACTTTGGCAGCACACTGCATCAGTAGCCGCTGCAACTATAGCAGCAAATATGGGGAATGGTAGCGTGGGAACGGGAGTAGGGGTTACAGCAATGATATTAGGCTGGTTTGGATTTGCCCTGTTGATTATCGTGACAATTGGTCTCTTGGTTATGTATGTTCTCTATTCCGACTTTCCCATTGTTCATGAATGTTGCGCTAACATTGCCTCAGGATTCTTTCAATGCACTTGGTTGAGAAGTTAACCGATGCGGACGAGCTTTGATATGGCAACAGTACATGATTAGAAATAAGACGAAGAATGTTCTGTCAAAATTACTGCGACAGATTCGACGAAGGTGCTGGCCAATTTTATGATGAATAATGCGGATCTGTATTTAAATATGGGCATGTCATGGTGGGATGTCATTTTGATTTTCAGAGCGAGTCTCTATGCATTTTTGGGTTTCTTTCTCTAAGGGTGGTTGGGACGGACAGGTTACGACAACTAAACGGTGAGTGCGAGTGTGACTGCATGATGTTAATGTCATCTGGTGGGGGATATGTGTCTATGTTGTACTCTTCTACCTTGTAACGATACCACTTGCTTTGCTTTATCTCTACAACGTAATGAAGAGAGACTCACAGGCTGTGTCTAGCATGTTCAAATACAGACTGCGTTAAAGAATCAATATTTGGCATTTGCAACCTGATTGGATGACTTTGCTTCCCGACTGGAAGAAACAAGCGTCAGTGACAATTGATATATATGGTCCTATCATTTAACCGGTTTCGACAAAATTGTTCCAACGGTTCAGTGGTTCCCTTTTGGTCCATGGGGAGCTCCTAATTCTAACATGTTTGTAGTATAAGGTATACAGCACTAGTATCATTTGAGTGTCCATAGTACCTACCTGAGGCAAAAATTCCACCTGACAAGCTAGACCATTCTTCAAAAGATCAGCAATAAGGGATAATTCTCACTGTGTCCCTATCCCCGAATTCGAAACTTTCAGTTTCCTCTCTTCAAATCTTCAATCCTACTCATCAGCGATTCCTTCCGCCCATCAATCCATGCCTTGTGCAACGCCTCTACCTTTCCGCCCATCACCGTCGCCGTGCCAGCAGTCATCAATATAACTCCTCTCGCCATCGTGCACCCCTGTAGTAGTATCTTCGCTCCAATATTCATACCAATCTTCACGCCCGTCACCGGTGTCAGCTCAAACCCCCACACACGCCTCCCAGCAGCATCTTCAACAAGGAGCTTGTGCATACTCCTTCCTCCTTCGCGAACCTCCCCACCAGCTCCCGGGCCTTCGTTGTCATTTTCGCCCGGTGCAATTCTAATGACTTCTCGTCCGCGCATCGCCTCACCACGTTCAGCCATCTCCAGACGTTCCAGTGAATCGCCAAGTGAACTAGTGAGGTCTGTGATATCGAGGACTTGTACGATGATGCCGTCTCTAGATAGAGTCATGGAGCTAGGAGCACTGCTCGGAAGGTTAGGAGGAAGACAGAGGTTTGCGTATGGCTGAAGCGAGGAGGTTATGTCAGAAGCGAGCAGCCGGAATTTGAGGGATTGGATTAGATTTTGGCCGGAGGGTGGATGTGCGCTGTTAAGGAGGTTGGTGAGGAGATTTCGGAGGATGGTAGGGCGCGCATGGAGGGAGTGCGAAGTTGAGAGAGTTTGTAGGAGGGTGTCTATAGAGGGTGTGGGAGGAGATACAGCCATTGCCAGGTTTACGTATAGAAGGCGGTGTAGAATCGCTACTAAAAATAATAATAAACATTCGCTCAGATGCTTATTTCAACGTCACCTCATGGGCAATTCCAGACTAACCAACACCTTCCACAATGCCACCCCCAGCTTCTCCTGCTCCATCGCCTGCACCCTCGCGTGCACCATCAATCTCCATTTCTACTCCTGTCCCTATCGCGCCCTATCCGATCCCCAACAATCACACTTCCGTCCACTCATCACGCCAAAACAGCCTCGAAAGCCCTAGGCACACCTCCCCACGCCCACCAAAACGCAACCGCTCCGCCCTTCGCCAGTTTTACGGACTCTCTGCCTCTGGAGAGATACTCCCCGAACTCGACCGCGATAATTTCTCAGCAGGAGCATATGTGAACAAGCTGCTTGCTGAGAAGGGAGTGCGCGAACTGTTACAAGTTGAAAATGAACTTGTGAATGGTACACTGCTTTCACGCGTCTCAACTAATTCTGGGCTCACTGCAGTGGGTAGATATTCGCGGTCTTGACGGCGAACGTAAAGCTCTTGTCTACGATAATTATTCCAAGTTGATTGCAGCCACGGATACTATCAAGCGAATGCGGGCAAGTATGGAACCGATGACACCAACTACCAGTACTCTTGAGCCAGCTGTGAGCCATATCGAGGGTGTAAGTCGTGAACTAGTACAGGGGATGCGAGCTGCTAGTCCGAGGCCGCAGAAAGTGTGGGAGAAGGCGAATAGAGACATGGAGACGGTGAAGTGGGCTTTAGAAGCACCGCAAAAGATCCGTGCACTGACGGAAGAAGGGAATGGTGAAGGGGCGTTGATAGTATGGGAAAGCTTGAGGGGGCTATGCGAGAAATGGAAGGGCACGAAAGGAGTAGAAGAGTTGATGAAAAGCGGCGAAGAAGCTATGAAAGTACCCGAAAAGTAGCAGCAGTACTTGTTTTGGGTTTACACATCGGCGTTTTGGTGAAGGTTACTAAATTTAATCTCTAAAAAAGATGGGCCATGGGGTTTGTCGTCTTGACCGTACCAACTAGATAACGAGCTCTGCTTCGTTCGGGCAAAGCCCTGGCGATTGCCCGCGTCCATATCCAGCCCGTGAATACTGTGATATGCATACCCAAGTATGAGCAAATACCGCGACGAATTTGTGAGCACCTCGGTAACAGTAAATTGAGTGTATACTCAACAAGTGATTTACGAGGTACTACGTACACTCTTCTCTTGTGCCCAGAAGTGAGTAAAATAATTTCGCGCGACGCGTGCTCGCAAGCTCGCACGTGCCTACAGTAGGGAAATTGGGCGCGAGAGAACGTACGCGCCTCATAAAATGCAGAAATTCTACACTGCCACCACAACAATAGAGAGAATTTTTGAATGAGAAAAGAGTGATAATAGGTCATTAGAGATGTTTCTATGAAGTTTTCTCATAAAAATATTCGGTTTATAGTGAAAGACGTGGATCTTGGCATTTCTCTTTGTATGGGGGAAAAAAGTCGGGCGCTCTTTTGCCCTGTATCACCGCGCCCGACATACCCTTGTACCCGAGTACACTCGAGGTAGGGAATAACTCCAACCCTGTACCACCAGCAATGCTCAGGTTTTTTGTTTTACACTCTTCTTAGAGTATGACAGAGCTCCCCCCCCGCTACCCTTTGTCCCTTCTGACAAAAGAAAGAGTAGAGAAAAAGTAAAGATTGACCGCCTCTAAAACCTTGCAAGACAAAAGAAATGAAAAAAAAGACCATCGAACTCCGTTTCTTCACTCACTTAAGCGGGAACTTCCCAACATCTGTGGCCGCTAGGAAGTCCATCACCGCTCGATCGCACTTTTCCATCGAAAACACCTCGGATATCTGCACGTGTTAACATCTGCCCGCTTTTTTGTTTTGTTTTATTCATACTGTATGCACTCTAACTAGAGTATGACAGAGTCCATCCCCTCCGCCTCTGGGCGAGCTGGCTAGATGGCGGAGTTCCCCACCTGTTACCCTTCATCCCCTTCACACTGGAGGACTGGCACTGGGATTCGAACCCATAGCATTATGGCCATATACCCCGCCTATATTTTCCGGAGCGATACCACTGCGCCACGGAGCCAACCCCCACATCTGCCCGCTTTCCAGCCCGTCGCCTATCCAACCTCTTTCCACAACGATGCTCAGGTTTGTACTATACAAGCTTCACACATGTCCAAGTTCGTTCACAATTCCATATATGATTTTCGGACTACCGGCAAGCAGATATTCAAAGCTCTTTGTCGTCCTTTTTAGCAATCCGTTTCTCAGTTCTCGTGTCTCCACCGTACGTCATGCAGGTCCCGTATGCCGCCTCGAAACTTGAGTCACAACTGCATCACTCGACACATCTCTCTCCAGGAGTGGACGGACCCGTCAGGCTTTTTTCTTCAATAAACACCAGCAAAAATACCTGGAGCGTATAGAATTTACTAACACCCATGATATACACCCATAGATTGGCTTTCATTAAGCGGCTACTCTCGAATGTGTTTCATATGAAGGAAGTATCCATCCCCCTTACCTCTCGACGGAGACTGAAGACGATTGGTTTCGTCTACGGGCTCAATAAGAGAATATCATTTTTGCTTATTGTTAGTTATGAACAGCAAGCAAGCTCTTTGTTTATCTTGAGATATGGGGCCTCTATAGACGTACGGACGTAGATTTTAGGCCATTCGGGTTTAAATTAGTTAGGGGAAGCAAAAGACTTTGGTCTTGATAGAGATTCCGAGAAAACAGCTCTTACAATAATCAATGAAAATTCAATGTATTTTCATATATCTCCTCTATACTCTCACTTTTCCGATATGAGCATTCTCGGTGCTGACTTTTGCGAAGTAATTATATGTGTTTACATGTGGGATGGCAGTGTGGATCGTTGTGTGAAATTTTCCGTTGGTGGAAAGTGGAAGATGATGGAGGAGTCTGGCTTGTAGTGTTGGTCTTATGGACAGAGTGAGCACACCGAATGATTCGGGATGGGGATATCTACTACCCCTGAACTTAGGTAGTTGTTGGCAAGAGAGACAGACGGAGAGAGATTTAGCAAGTGGAATCGGTAAGTCGCATATTTTCCGATCATCACATGGAAATTCTACTCGGACAACACAGAGGGCTCGATCAAGAGAGAAGATGGGCTGTAAAGGTACGACCATTCCAGCCAATTAGAGACAGTGTGATATATGACATACGTAAAAGAAATTGTTCTACCACATTTTAGTGGTTGACAAAGTAGGCCATTGCCATCCGAAGTTCATTATCAAATGATATAGGACCTTATAAAAGAACAACCATGCAATGAATTTCGTCATTCATACTGAGAGCCCATTCACGAAGATAGGTGCTTGTATAATGAAAGCGCTAGTTCTATGCATTTAACTGTACAATACCGTGTAGATGTACTGTGTACGTGCACGCATCACAATCGTCTCTCCTCCTTAATATGTTTGCTCGGTGGCGCAGGGACATTTATTGGTTCTTCTTCAACTGCCAGACAGCAATACCGAAGGGAAGACCGAAACCGACACCTATTGAGTATTCAGTCAGGAAAAGCAGTTCGAGTGATACACTGGTACTGGACATACTGCAGAAAAGGATGAATCTGAGAGCGAAGAACTTGGTCAAAGGGTTGAAGGGAAGGTTGCTTCGAGGGCCCTCAGGGTAGTGGTAGCCGCCCATGCGAGCAGGAGTTGCGTGGAGGTTACGGCGGGCGACCGACAGAGGAACTTGCCTGATGGCGGCAAAGGCCGAGCGGCGGATGGTACCAGAGATCATGTCTTCAAACACACAAGCATGAAGTCAGTGAGCTGCATCGGAATCACAGCCGTGTACATACCGAAGGTGTGAAAAATTGAGTGGAGAGATGCGGGTGTTCAAGTCGGGAATGGAACGATGGATGGGTGGGCGGAGAGAATCGTCCGCCCCATGGAATATCTTGTGCCTAGATATTCCGTCATTACGTGAGATCAGTCACGACCGCCAAGTCGATCGCTGGCCTGCATTGTCAAACTTAGCGTGTCACTGCAAGTCGCAAAACTCGTGGCCGATTTTTGAATGTTGAGGCTTCGTTCCTCCAAACACGCATGAGCTTTTGATAGCCATCGTCTTACTACCCCACCACCACCTACACCACCACTATTACCACCACCATCACCATTATCAACCCCTACCCCGCCCACCATTACCACTACCCACGTCAAACATGTATGAAGACGAACTTTTCGATGTGTTTGAGCAGGACGGTCAGCAATCCCAGCAAGACGTTAACGCTGAACGAAAACCAAGGAGGGAACGCAGCAAAAAACGACATGCAAACGGAAGTGGTCGGACTGCGCCGGTGAATGTTGCTGATGCAGGGGTTGGAGATGCTATGGTGGTAGATTCAGCACAGCCTGTGCGTACCGAAACTCAACTGCAGCAAGAGTCTCCCCCGTCGGCAAAGCGCCGGCGTCGCACATCTGGAGCAGAACCCATCGTCACAGACGCGTTTGAGATCGAGGCTGTACGGGAAGTGCCAGCGTCCGGGGGATTTACCTCGCAAAGTACGGAGGGGAAATCAATCATCATACCTCACCAAGTGCGACACCAAGTCTCTCTACCAACTGACTATAAGTACAAGCCCATAGAGGACCACGTTTTTGCGGATCCTCCAGCGCGTCAATATGGATTCAAGCTAGATCCATTCCAGCAGACGTCAGTAGCTGCCATAGAGCGTGGCGAAAGTGTACTTGTCAGTGCACATACTAGTGCCGGGAAGACTGTGGTAGCCGAATATGCAATCGCACAGAGTCTACGCGATAACCAACGGGTGATTTACACCAGTCCAATCAAGGCGCTGAGCAACCAGAAGTTTCGGGAATTTACTGCAGAATTTGGCGATGTGGGCCTGATGACGGGTGATGTAACAATCAACCCATCCGCGACATGCTTGGTTATGACCACAGAGATTTTAAGGTCCATGCTCTACCGCGGATCGGAGGTAATGCGAGAAGTGCAGTGGGTTATCTTCGATGAGATCCATTATATGCGAGACAAGGCCCGTGGTGTAGTTTGGGAAGAGACCATCATTCTTTTGCCAGATAAAGTTAGATATGTGTTCCTATCAGCCACCATACCTAATGCTATGCAATTTGCGGAGTGGATCTGTAAAACACACAATCAGCCTTGCCACGTAGTTTATACGGATTTCAGGCCCACACCGCTACAGAATTATCTATTCCCGTCCGGCGCTGATGGCATTCACTTGGTTGTTGACGAGAAAGGTGTCTTTCGGGAGGATAACTTCCAGAAAGCAATGGGATCTTTAGCTGATCAGGGAGACGATCCCGCAGATCCTAACGCAAAAAGGGGAAAGGGAAAGAATAAATGGAACACCAAAAAAGGAGGAAATAAAGGTAGGATCCGCACTCAACTTTTACTGGTACTTGTACTCATTTCAACAGGCCCCTCCGACATTTACAAGATTGTGAAGATGATTATGATCAAGAATTACAATCCTGTAATTGTATTTTCATTCAGCAAGAGAGAATGTGAAAGTTTTGCCCTGCAAATGAGTCAGCTTGCGTTCAACGATGAGGCCGAGAAGGATATGGTTGGGAAGGTCTTCGAGAATGCTATCAGATCGCTATCCGAAGAAGATCGTGGACTACCCCAAATTCAACATATTCTTCCTCTTCTTCGACGGGGGATTGGTATCCATCATTCAGGACTGCTCCCCATACTCAAAGAAGTAATTGAGATTCTGTTTCAGGAAGGCTTGATCAAAGTCCTATTCGCTACGGAAACATTTTCCATCGGTCTCAACATGCCAGCTAAGACTGTTGTCTTTACTAGTGTGCGCAAGTTTGACGGAAAGGAGCAACGGTGGATTTCACCATCGGAGTTTGTGCAAATGTCTGGTCGAGCGGGTCGTCGTGGATTGGATGATCGTGGTATCGTTATTCTAATGATTGATGAAAAGATGGAGCCGCAAATTGCCCGCGATATTGTTAAGGGAGAACAAGATCGTCTCAACTCGGCGTTTTACCTGGGATACAACATGATTCTGAATTTGATGAGGGTTGAAGGTATTTCGCCCGAATTTATGCTTGAGAAATGTTTCTTTCAGTTCCAGAATACGGCAGGCGTTTCGGGCTTGGAAAGAGGTAAAATGTCCCTTCAGTCTAACATATGACACATATTGATGTAGGTTAGAACTTGGAGAATTGGAAAACGAAAAGTCGTCGATGGTGATTGACGACGAGGCTACGGTGAGAGAGTACTATGATTTACGCCAAAAGCTCGACGTGTATGCGAAAGATATGAGAGATGTCATCAATCACCCGAACTACTGTCTGAAGTTCATGCAACCCGGTCGGCTTGTCCGAGTCGCATACCAGAATCACGACTTCGGGTGGGGTGCAGTTGTCAATTACCAAAAGCGCATGCGTGGAAAGGTTTGTTTTCTTGCCTCATACATCTATCGGTGCTCTGATTAATTTTTCTAGGAGGAATTTCCACCTCAAGAAAGCTTTATCGTAGATGTTCTGCTGAATGTTGCACAAGATGCGCCGGCAGCCACTAAGGCAAATCCGGATTTGTCCCCTGGGGTCCGACCACCTGCTGAAAGTGAATTGGGAAAGATGGAAGTTGTACCGGTATTATTGTCTTGCCTAGAAGGCATTTCTGGACTCCGAATATTCCTCCCGAATGATATGAAATCGCAAGAGCAACGCAACACAGCAAGAAAGAATATTGAAGAAATCAAGCGCAGATTTGGTGACGGTATATCCATCTTGGATCCCGTGGAGAATATGAAGATCACCGATGATTCTTTCAAAGCTCTCCTCCGTGTATGCGCACTCGTCTTTTCCCATGCATGCAATTAATTGCATCTGACGATCCCACAGAAAATCGAAGTTCTCGAGGCGAAGCTTCTGTCCAATCCCTTACACAATTCCCCACGACTCGTTGATCTTTACAACAGATATAGCCTCAAGATAGATATCCAGGACAAGATCAAAACAATCAAGAAAAAGATCACCCTCGCTCATTCTATTATGCAGCTCGATGAATTGAAATGTAGAAAGAGGGTACTCAGACGACTGGGATTTATCAATGACAATGATATTGTCCAGCTTAAAGCAAGGTTTGTGCCTCCAGCCTGTAATATTACCATTCCTCCAGTTGACCCCCCCATCAATAGAGTTGCCTGCGAAATCAGCTCTGGAGACGAATTATTGTTGAGCGAACTATTATTTAACCGTGTCTTTAACGAACTATCCCCAGAACTGTGTGCAGCTCTTCTCAGTTGTTTTGTCTTCGAAGAGAAGAGCAATAACGAGCAGGTCTTGAAGGAAGAATTGGCTAAGCCATTTAGAGAGCTGCAGTCACAAGCCAAACTAATTGCCAAGGTTTCAGCTGAAAGTAAACTGGCAGTCACTGAAGAAGAATATGTCCAGAAGTTCAAGCCTCAGCTAATGGAGATTGTATATGAGTGGTCCAAGGGAGCGTCTTTCTCTGCGATCTGGTAAGGCCGCAACTTCTGCTCGGTTAATGAGCTTTTTGCTGATATCTTTCCAGCAAAATGACAGACGTGTATGAAGGCAGCTTGATCCGTATGTTCCGTCGTCTAGAGGAGTTATTACGACAAATGGCGCAGGCATCAAAGGTCATGGGCAGCGAAGAATTAGAGAAGAAGTTTGAGGAGTCATTGACCAAGGTCAAGCGAGGTAAGCTATCCGCCAGTGCATACGTGAGCCCAATTAACAGTTCATTACAGATATCGTTGCTGCAGCGTCCCTATATCTATAATCTTGATTACCCCAGACTTGTACATAAATCTAAACCGTTTGGAGCTATGAATGAAACATATGGTGCTACTTTAAAGACTTTTCGTTGCTGCTGAATTGCGATTGAGCATTGGTCTAAAAATACAGTGATGTATACATTTCTTTTACTTTTTAGTCACATTGATGCTCTGCGCAGGGTTAGTTGAATCTGCATAGAAACGCTCAGAAAATCATTTGAAATTGAAGAACGTCCTTGTTTAATCGAGGATTTATTGATAAGGTTAGAAAATTTACATGGGATGCTAAACGATGTGGTTGTTGCACTTTGTAAACAAGAAAACATTATGATGGTATTCTATTCGAGCAGCGGCCTTGATTTTATGGTGACTCCTCATGTCCTATTCGCATTATTCGCTGATGCCAAGCCTATGAGTCTTTGATCACGTTCGACGCGTCTCCCAGCTCCTACGTGTTCGACGTTCTTCAGTAGACAGCTTCAAAAACGCACCATGTTTCCAGGAGAACAGCACAAAATGGTGGGAGCTGGTGCAAACCCATTTGCGGAAAAGGAGATATCAGCATATACTGCCATGGAAATCGCAACTCTCCAAGCAAAACTCGACCAACAGTTAGGTCCCGAGTTTATCTCGTCAAGGCCAGGAGCGGGAGGCAAAAAGGTCCATTACATTCAGGCCGACAAGTGCATTAATCTTGCAAACCAAGTCTTTGGGTTTAATGGGTGGTCAAGTAGTATCACCAATATGGAGGTCGATTTTGTGGGCTTTTCCCCACCTCCCTGACTACGAGCGTGTTGCTGATAAGTGTGATTTTGCAGCTTGATCAGGGCAAAGACGGAAAATGGAGCATAGGAGTCTCAGTTACCGTTCGAGTTACTCTAAAGGACGGGACTTACCATGAAGACGTGGGATATGGCCAGATGGACAATGGAAAGAAAGCGCAGGTATTCGAGAAGGCGAAGAAGGAAGGTACCACGGATGGTTTGAAGAGGGCTCTACGATCATTTGGGAATGTGCTTGGAAACTGTCTCTACGATAAGGACTATTTGGCGAAGATAGCCAGAGTAAGGGCACCACCCGTGAGTCAATATGTATTCCGTTGTAATGGTCTCCGTTGCTCACTCACGGTGCTACCACAGACTGTCTTTGACGAGAAAAGATTACATCGACACGGTGATGAAAAGCAGCCCAATACAAAGCCAAGTATACACCCACCCATAAAACAGGAGGCCGCACCGATACCAAATAACCAGACGGAATCTGGCCGTGCGATTGGTATTACACACGTCATGTTGGGCCGGGGAACTTGCACAACTAACAGCATCTAGTATCTCCTGAACCATTTGACGAGTATGGTGGGGACGAATTTGAAGAGCTGGGGGTATTCGGCGCCGATGATACAGTATTCGACGACCTAATGCCAGATGAGGTCACAACTGATTTTAGGCACGTCCCTTTCCTGCGTATCTGCCTACTCTGCTTTATACTTATTGCACTGGTCACAGCTGCCCCGTGGACACGCCATCGAAGCCTGGGCCTGCCCAAAATTCAAATCAGCTCAATAACTGTGAGCGGAATGGATTAGTCGTCCAACAAGCGGCTTCTATACCATCTCCTACCAAGCAACCTCCACGGCAACCAGCACAACGAATGTGCCCTCCTCCTCCTCCTCCAATATCGGCATCATTGCGTCCTCAACCATCTATGTCTCCTGCTATTCAACAACACAATCATACCCCACAAGGGCAACAGACAAGACCGATGCAGCGGCCACAGGGACCGCAGCCCCAAGCGGGGCGCAATGCATCTCATCACCCTAGCCAAAACATGCAACCCCCAGTTTCACGACCACAACCCAATGCCACTAAACAATCCCCTCCCTCGAATCACCAACCTCAAAACCCGACTCCCCAGCAAGCACCAACATTGACATCCCTCTCAAGGACCCCTCAGCCACAAGGCCAAATAACTACTGCTTCAAACAATCTACAAAACTCACCCGTAGCTTTCTATACTGGAAGAGCCGCTATGAACCTAAAGGGGGAGAATGACACTATCCCAGAACAGGCACCAGCCTTCAATCCTCACCGTCCCACAACCATCCCAAGGTCCGCAGGAATCGACCACACTAAATCGTCTCCAGTTCCCAGGAAGGTAGTACAAGGACAGAGCGGCACTGGAGCTTTCAGTCCGCCCAACTTTCAGAATCCAAGTATGACTATGAATCGGCAGATCGGTGTACCGCCCGGGCGAGGTACGAGTGCATTTCGGGCTCCTGGACTTGCTGGCACAAAGAGAGGATCAGATTCGCATCCAATGCCGACAGGGTCAGTAAGTCTCATTCACATTGAAACCATTGACCCATATTGATATGCTATAGGAATGCTAGGGCCACATTGGGTACAAGTTCAGGTGCTCAATTAAACGCGCAAGAAGGAGCTATGGGAGGTACAGGTGGAAACAATGCAAAAAGAGCGAGAAATTGATCGATTATTGTGGTGTTATAGGTCCTTTGGCGTCTTGGTAGCGATTTGACTTGATTCTTTGTAGATCCAGTGGTTGTCTTGTTATATATAGTAGTTGATTCCGTTTTATTGCAGGCGTCAATCATAACTTTAATCAGTTGAAAGATCAATCTGTCTCCTTATCCTACGCCAGGGGAAGTCAGTTGTAGCCACCCTCACATTCTGTAAACGAGGGCATGGCTGACGGTCGGTTGTTGGCGAGTTTACAGTCGCTTGCCTCGAGGAGTTGAAGGTCATGACGCTTTATGTATTACAGCTTACTACATCACAGAAAAAAACACCCGCTGTCCAACCAAGCAAACTTATGGAACAAAAGGGATCCAAGCACAGAAACTCTTAATATAGAAGAGGGCAAAAGACACAAGGGGTATGTGATTTAATACACCGAAACCAGTCGTGAAACTGGGAAATCAAGACAGACCGACAGGCAGGACAGGGAGTCATGAAAGGAAATCAATAAAGGAATGAGAACACCCCCCAAAATATTAGAACCAGCAGATGGGTAAAATGCTTTCAAACGAAAACGAAAAGCAGAATCGACAAATGCTTCCCCACAAGCCATTCATTTCCCCATTCATCCCCCACACACACATCCCATACCACCTTAATACCATTACCCGCACCATTAGTATCCGTTCATTGTCATCCTCTGCTGTGAACCCCTGCTGAGTTCTCTATCAGCCGCAGGAGAGATGGGTCTACTACTTCCTGCACCCGCGGCGCTGGACTCTTTCAAAGCAAGCAGCTGCTTCGCACGGAATGTCTCATAGTGGATCTGTGAAGTCGTCTCGATAAGATCCTGGAGATGAGTACGCGTGAGGAAGTTTCGCAAGTATACGAACTCGCAGTGGCTCTCGTTCTCGACTACGAAGGGTATTAGCGTACGGAAATACTCCAAAGTTTGCGTTAAGAAAAAAGATGCAACTTACCATTGATCACACCCCACCTGTTTTGGCGTCCTCGTACTTGCTTACCGTCGACAATGATGGATTTCTCGGATCCAACCACAGCGAACGGAATGATGTTCTTGATCTGAGCATTGAGTGCACGTTCCTCCTCGTCTAACTCGTCATTGTCGTAGGGGTACATCTTCAAGTTGTGGAAGGCGAATTCCTCCTTGATTCTCTCCTTGAAAGCGGCACGCTCCTCCATGGTGAGAGAGTCCGACTTTGCAATGACGGGGACCACATTAACGACATCAGAGAGCTTTTTCAAGACCACTATATCGATGGGTTTAAGACTATTTATGACAATTAGCGGGGAAGAGGCGAAGGCGACTAGTGGCATACGCGTGACCCGAAGGCTGGATGAAAAACAAGCAACAGTGGATACGTGTATCCTGAATATAGCGTTCACGTTGGGCGGTAAGTTCCTTTCGAAGGTACGCAGAGTGCTGGTCCTTAATGTATTTCACAATAGGATCCCAGCACCTGTCATTGTTTACCTGGTCTCCGTAACCTGGGGTATCGACAATATTGAGTCGGAGTCTGACGCCATTCTCTTCGATGACTAGGTGAAGATCAGAAAGGCCGCACACACTGCGGCAACAGCAACTTACTGTGGGAAACAGTCTGGATCTCAGTGGTGGATCGTACGGGTTCATCTGGAGTAAGACGACCCTTGGAATCGATGAGGTGGGCGGCAAAGATAGTGTTGATGAGAGTGGACTTTCCCAGTCCCGTCTGGCCTTCACGACAAGGTCAGGTCAAGCAGGCGACAATAAAATAAGCATTATCTAGGTAAGAGCACATACCAACGCATATGACGTTAAACTGAAAACCACGCTTCAAGAGCTTACGCTCAATCTGAGAGGTAATGCTGTCGAAACCAACGTGGCTTCGAGGGAAAACAGCAGTTTGGGCCATTGTGGATTGCGGAAGATGAAGTTGAAGAAGGGCTAATAAACGACAAAGAAGAGGATAGAAGGTCCAGTAGCAGAATAAATCCTTTTCCGCAGTAAGACGACAAGATGGGGGAAAGCTAGGAAGGAGTGTGTATCGCTTGAGGAGAACGCGAAAAAGGGGAAGCCGAAACGGAATGAATCAGAATTGGAGGTCAGGGTTGCTCAGTAGTCCCGCCTCTGATTGGTCAATGCTTCAAGTCCATCCCACTCCCATGCCACTTCGCTCAAACTAATTCAATTCAATTCAATTCAGTTCAGTTCAGTTCAATTCAATTCGATTCGATTCGATTCTCCTCCTCGTTTCCTCCGCTTCTCCCGCAGACACTCCAAGCAGTCATGGTGATGGCGCTTTCCGCTGCCCGGTCGGGCACTTTCTACTCACTCAAATCCTTCCTCCCGACTCTCACGATGCCCGCCTTTGCAGTTCCTTTCGCTATACATCTCAACATTCCGTCGTTACTTCCTGGTATATTCGAGCCAATCCTCCGCGCTGTTCCGAAGAAGAAGCAGAGTCACTCGAGAAAGCGAATGCGGCAGTTGGCGGGTAAAGCCTTGAAGGATGTCACAGCTCTAAACAAATGCTCGGCATGCGGAAGGGTCAAGCGGGCACATGTGCTATGCGAGCACTGTGTGCAAGATATCAAGAATATGTGGCTAGGCAAGGAAACGAAGCAGCAGCAGGAGGCTTAGGTGACGAGCTGTGAGTTCGAGTTGGCGGTCGCAGCGCGATTTGTATGTATAAACTTGTACGAGGCTGGATGGCAGTTGCACTGGGGAACAGGCATTGTGCTTTTATTTTGGAGCAAACAAGATAGATTTCAAGTCAAGTGTTAGTACTGCAGAACACCAAGTTCTGCCTGGATGGACTCCGTTTCTTGAAGTTTTGAACTCAGCACGTGACTAGTTTTGGTGGGACTACTCAACCCACTTCAAGCTTGTTCACCATCTCACATCTCGCCAACCGTAGATGTAAACAACATTCCCGTCTTTACACTTGAGCAATGGTGCGAGAACTTGCGACAGTATATGGCAACCATCTTGCTAATCAATAAGAAATAGTCCAAACAATACCTCACGGCGCATGTTGCTGAGGAAGGTCAATCTCTTGCCTCAATGTTGTCTGTCAACCTGCTGATATTTCCGTCTGGAAGCTCATGTATTTGACATATTTGGTCTTGCAATAACACCTTCATACGTCATCACTGTCTCCGGTGATTCCAACATCAAGCTTTGGGACACTGGTTCACAAGACCATACTTTACTGCACCAATTTCCTGGAGCTCATCGTTTGGGGGCTCACCATGTAGCAGTCAATACTGCTACCGGAAAACTAGCCGCAACTGGTGGCTTTGGCGGAGAAATCGTTTTATGGGATCTGGAGAACCTGAAGGAGATTCATAGAATTAGAGGCCAGAAAGGTAAGTGACGATACTGAACAATGGCCTTCTACAAGGACTGATTGCTTACGTGCAGGAATTGAAGGAACATGGGCATTGGCGCTGTCTCCTCGGGGCGATAGACTTGTTGCGACAACCTGTGATGGCAAGATCAACGTTTGGGATACGTCCAAACCTCAACAGATCTTGAACCAGTATTTGACTAAAGGAAGCTTCGGCATGACTGTAGACATCGTACGTATCTGTTTTTCATCTTGTCACGTTTCTAATATTCCCGTAGTCCCCGGATGGAAATCTCATTGCCTCCGGGCATGAAAATGGTGGCGTATATATCTTTAATAACGTCACGTCCAAGATTCATCATTCACTCCATGGTAATACCAGCATCTGTGGCTGCAGCTCTCTTTAATCTCTATTTCCAGGACTCGTCAAGCCGGTTAGATGTGTGAAGTTCTCTCCCGCTGGAAAGCTTCTCGCAGCGTGCGGGGATTCCACCGTCATCGCGTTATTCGATGTTCTTTCGGGAGAGCAGATCGCAAATCTTACCGGTCACTCTAGTTGGGTGTTTTCCGTGGCTTGGAACCCGGTTGGAGACCACTTGATCAGCGGGTAGGGCTCATTGCACTAATCTGTTCCTTATTGCTGCTGATGTACCTTTGAAACAGATCATTCGATGGAAAAGTAAAGGTCTGGTCTGTTGATACTTTTTCGTGTGTAGCCACCCAGAACGAAGCCACAGCTGCTGTGCATACCGTTCAATCTATTCCCAGAGGGTCAGGTATTGGAGAAGGATTTGTCGCGGCTGGCGCAAACAAGAATATATATTACTATCGCGAGACGACTGGAGAATAGAGAAATCGATCATTCAGCATAAAGTCGATGGATTGAAAAAGCATCGTAACCGCGTTTATGAGTTGACGGAGGTCTGTAAAATTGATACAAACATGGAACATGAACATGTGTGAA
Organism: Trichophaea hybrida; assembly: GCA_015178995.1. Classification (NCBI taxonomy): domain Eukaryota; kingdom Fungi; phylum Ascomycota; class Pezizomycetes; order Pezizales; family Pyronemataceae; genus Trichophaea; species Trichophaea hybrida. The sequence continues at coordinate 44,507 of WHVE01000664.1, read as the reverse complement.
GACCAAAAAATGACTTGGTTGGCATTTCGTAGTAAATGTCAGGGTTCAGAGGATGGGTAAGGTGCTGCGCGCCAATGTGGCTAACGTGATATCATCTGTACATATCACGGATGTTGTGAGACGACCTCCTGAACTCTTCAAATTCCAATAATAAACACACCACCCATCGTCAATCTTTTGAAGTGATCTTCAGTCACTCTTTACAGTTCGTCCATTGCCACTCTTTTGCTTGCCCGCTGTTCGACGCTCGCCATTTTCTCCAACCTTAATTATACTTCGCAAATCAATATGTTCATACTTAAATTCCTGGTCACCCTTCTCTTTATAGCCCTGGTGTGCAGTGTCTCGGCCGCAACCCCCCCGGTACGTTCTCTCTCCTACATTCATATTGGGGCCGCTTTCTGACGGTTCCTAGGCCTGTGTTCTTGCATGCGTCAACAAGCAAGAAAAGGTCAGCGACTTGAAAACCATTTGTGTCGCGACCTCTGCCCAAGAGTGCCTTGCCGCCCAATGCATAAGCGGAGAATTCAATACTGCCGTCGACTACTTCAAGACTATCTGCAAGGGTGATGGATATGAAGTCGGTATGATCAATCTTCTCAGAGCGCCTCGGACTTGGAGAACGCATACTCACTTCTGTGCACAGCTAAATCGCTTCCTTCTGCCACTGCCACAGTGTCCAGAACCAAAGCATCTGCGTCGTGAGTACTACGTTGATCGACTACAGTTGGCATGGAGGTTCTGACTTATGAGTAGGGCTAGTAGTGCCTCAGATTCTTCCAGCGCCTCGTCCAGTTCTACTGCCAAAGGTGCTGGCAATCGCGTTGTTGGTAACGCACACGTTTGCGTCTTGCTAGTGGCTATGGTGGCGCTCGTCTTGGTTTAAGCCTCGATACCCTCTTGTGGCTACCGTCGCATGTACAACAGGTTTCAGATAATACGTCGGCAGTTCTGGATGTGGACTGAGTTTTCGTGTGTGGCGCATCGTAGTTGATACCCAATCATTGTTTCTGCGGGGCCTACAAACTGCAGTTCTTTCATAATATATTTCAAAGCGTGATTTTTTTGATGGGATCCCCCAGCCTTTAGTTTTATACAAGCTTGGTGCTTTTGAACATTGCTACCATCTTCTCCAACGCGGTCTCCCCATCTTTCCGGAAGTGCGTAACCTTCTTGATATTGGCCAAGGTCAGATCTGTAAGGTCTTTGTCATCCTTTGCACAACGCGCAATTGTTGCCGCAGTCATGGCAAATCTCATATCCTTGGGGCCATCCACCAATTCGAGGATGGCCGAGGGCGCCTGATCCGTTTTCAGCGGCTCTATCCGTAGAACTCGGGTGTATCCACCGGGCCTCTCCTTATACCGTTCTGCAATGGGACCGAATAACTTGGGGACAGTACCCAAAGGTGTCTGTAGTGGTCCCGTAATTAGATCTCGCAAGTTCTTCCCCCCGGGATTATCACGCACAAACAGAATCTGTTCGGCCCTTGACCTCGAGGCCTGGGTGTTCTTTTTTGCAAGAGTGATACACTTTTCGGCGAGTCTCTGAGCTTCCTTCGCTTTCGGGTATGTGGTGGCTATCGACTCGTGAATGAATAGTGAGGTGACAAGGTTGCGAAGGAGTGCTTGACGATGTGAGGACTTGCGCCCGAGCTTGCGGTATTTGGTGTACATAATTAAGGCGACCAGGACTACCGTAGCGAATTTTCGTGGAGGTGATGGTGGTACGACGAAGTGGTGATTACGAACAGTGGTTGTTTAGTATTAATCAAAAATTTGGAGCAGCCTCTGGCGTTAGTCTCGGCACTGGCAGCGGGTTCTTCCACTACCACTTAAACATCGCACTTCCACTCCTTGCAATACCAATGGCTCGACTCGTTGGCTTCGTTCGTTCCTCTTCCTTTTCCTACCAATAAGACTAACGTGTATCCAGGTCGGAGGCGCCGTCCTCACTTCGACAACTGTCTACCTAGCCATTGCCGAGATTCGGAACCGCGCATACTACAATTCACACACGCTCCGCGAGTCCCGAGAACGGCTTGAAGCCTTGCGGAAACCCGCCACCATCCCCGAGAACCCCAAGCCTTATATTGCGCGGCCCAGCTTGATCGAGACGATGAAGGACCGCTGGAACGACGAGCTGGAGGGTATATGGAGATGGGCACAGGGCCTGGATTCGATGAAGATTCGCGAAGGGCTCGAGGAGAAGACGGGGAATATCGTCAGGAACCTCCAAAAGTAAGGTTGTAAGCAAGGTCGAGTGGTGGAATTCTGTATAGTGAGTACCAATGGTTGGAACATGGTTACTTTCTTTCACCCTCGAAAGATACGCACACAAGTGCAACATTTTCATGGACATCAATGTTCTGATTTTGGTACTTGGGCTGGTGTATTGCGCTTTTGCCATTAGTATGAAGCAGCTGTATAATCCCATCTAAGTACCAAATTAGGCAGAGATATACGTCAGTCTTTGACAAGTACATGCATTTCATTACAGTACTCTTCTACGCCCGTCCTTTACCTCAGCGTCTGATTCAATCACAGATATATCGTATGAACGTTTAAAATTTTCAACTCTAGAGAGTCTACCGATTCTTCCCGAGTCGTACTAGCTAGATTATCCAAGCGGAAACCCCGTCACAAACAAAACCAAAAACAAGCAAAACGAATGCCGAAAAACAAAAAGTGACAGCAACCTATATACATCTGACTAATGAAGAAAAGACACCATCATCTACGAAGCTTTGTACAACATAGCCACCAACCCCTCCTATAACCCATTAACTCATTGAATCGCCTATAGTCCACCAGCCTTGGTGATGAGGAGCTTCGCGGCAAATGGCCAGCCAAAGAAGAAAGTCATGAGCGGAACATAACTATCCACACCACCATATCAGCAACAGAAGGAAATTGGATGAGTATATAGCTTACGTTCCGGCAGTACGACCGAAGCGCTGGGTAAAAAACTTCAAATGAACTGGTTGGTTGGGTGTGTTCTTGGGATAGATGAAGAATGGATGTGCTTCCTCAAAAAGACGACCGTTGGGCTTGACAGTCTTGATAATTGTTGAAAACAAACGGGATGAAGCGTTCATTGCTTTGAGTTTTCCAGAACCGAAGTTATTGGCTGCGGAGGAAGAGGAGGAAGTTGATTTGATATCCGAGTGATGGTGAATGATGATGGGAACGAAATGGGAGATTTGTGGGAAATGTAGACTCGTATATAAAGCCTCTTCTGAACCCGCCGCCTTTCGGCCGCGTTCATATAGAAACCCACCGGTTACTGTATTAGTGGGGTGATTTTTTGGACAGCACCTGGTGGTTCGACTTCATATTTCGACATTCATGCAATTGTAGTCCGGCGTGAAGTTTGGTCTATCGGAGTCCTCCGAGTTTTTTAGCATGTAGAATGATTTGTGGAGTGGTGCGTTCATGCACTAAACTGGATCTGCCAATAAATCGTGTGGGTTTTTAGTTGGTGGCATTCGCTAGGAATAACCCGGAATGGATTGTGGATTGAATACGTCAGCATCACAATGAGATGTCGGACGTCAAACCACTCCAGGTTTTCTTGTTTAGAGTAAGGAAGAGGATTTAGAATACCGCCTCGTTGTCATGATATTCCTGTTAGGTAGATATGATAGATGGTGAAAAGCCAAGGTCGAATCCTCCGCCTAATCATCATACTCATACCCTCCATACAAGTTTCCACTCTCTCGTTGTGTACTAATCCACTCTTCTGCTGCCAACCCCGTTCTCTTCGCCGCCACGACGCTCTTCCGGTCTTTACAGATATCACAGGCAAAGTCACATTCCGGCGGTTCGATGTCTCCAAAATACTGAGATATTGCAGCGTGTCTACAGGTGGATGTATTTTCGCAGTAATTCACTAACTATAACGGCGGTCAGCAGATTGGTTTTTGGTGGATTGTAGGAAATAGAGGAAGACATGCCTCCTGGAAACTTTTCACCCTGTTGGCAGATTCCGCGGTAGGTGGGTTCTTCTTACTGGCCTCCTTGCTAAGTAGCCAGGCCGTGCGATCCCGCGATTCCCGAGAATAGAAGAGGATGCAACGTGCTGCATTTCCGTCCCTACCTGCCCGCCCTGCTTCTTGATAGTATCCTTCAAAGGATTTGGAAAGCTCCCAATGGACGACGAAACGGACCTGGAATCTGATGGTTAGATGGGAAGAAATTATCAAGCATGTAAAGCTATACATTGGGTTTATCTATTCCCATGCCAAAGGCTGTTGTTGCCACGATAATATCATATCCTGTAATCATCAGCAGCGAGATCGGTTGGAAACAAACAAAACACACCTGATTTATCTAAAAGCCAATTGCTGGTCGTATCGTTCTTCTCTTGGTCTTCGCGTTCGTTCCCGTCAATACTGGCAGTTGGAATCTGATTGTTTGGGAAATATACATACTCTCAAGAGCTGCATGGTAAGGTCCGGAAGATCGTCAACTTCACTCCAACAGCTATAGATAGTAGAATTACCTGGCGCCAATTCCCTGTTTCCGAAGCTCTCTGGCAACATCCTCGCATGTCTGTCTCTAAAATGCTTGTTAAGCAGAGTATTCTAATGTATGGACAATGTACATGAAAATACCCTTTGACAATATATCAACCCCGAAACCGCCGAATGTCGCTCTCCAGAGTCTTCCCTTAACTTGCGACGTTTGTAGACACCGTTTAGCCACTTCAAAAGATCGCCCAGAGGGTGTATTTGGTCATTCACATAGCGAATTTCATAGTGAAGATTGGCTCCTGTCCCAGCGCTAATTAGACCTACACTGATACAAAACAATCTCTGTCAAGGTTACTGGATGTAGAAAGCAGAAATATCTGGAGCTTAGGGGGCGGCGGCAGCCTCAAAATCTTGACTATATCTTCTCTTACTCTCGCTGTCGCGGTAGCCGTAACTGCCTTCAAAAAGTTAGTCTTTGAAGCTCAAAAGTTAAAGGTTTCTACCGGGAAACTTACCATCATCGGAACGTTCGGAAACTCCGTTTTGAACCAATATAACTTTTTAAACGCAGCCCTAAAGTCATGGCCCCATTCTTTGCTGTGACGTTACTTATCGTTCCTCGACTCTCAGAATAGCTACAAACTTACCGGATATACAATGCGCTTCATCGATCTTCTCAGTGATGGGTACTGTCACCCCTCAAAGACTTAAAGAATCCGGTACTCACCACTATACGATTCAATTCTCCCTGTTGATAGACAATTCGAAGCTTGCTCCTAAAGTTCTGGGTCTCGCAAAGCTCCGGAGTCACTGTGGATGTGAGCGCTTCATAATAGATGGCGTAGTGGATGTGAGTATAATAGTAATTACCATAGAGGAGGCGTAATGAGGGATATCCACACTCGAGATCCTTAAATATTGCATTCTTCTCCTGCTGCGTAATGGTACTGTCTAGCCTTGCCGCTTTTATTCCAGCTATAAAGAGTGCTTCAACCTGGTTAGCCTGTGTATAAAGTTAGTGATCATGCGTGGGTGAATATAAAATGGAGGTTTCTACCATGATCGAGAGCAGAGGTGATATCACTATTGTGGTTCCATGGTCCACTACGACAGCAGGAAGTTGGAATGTAAGGCTCTTTCCGAGACCTTGAGATAATTTAATGAGTAAACTTGATGGGTTAAAATACTTAAGTATGCATGGTACCAGTAGAGGCCTGCAAATAAACATCGTGGCCGTCCAGTGCTGCCTTTCATCCCTATTAGCGTTCGTGACAACTCGAATGTCAACATGCCTTGAGGAAGCTAACTTCAATCACCTGCCGTTGAACAGAGCGGAAAGAGTCTTTCTTGAACACTTTTCTTAAGACAAAGTCGATATCTGTTATCGATCTTGACCGTTTGGCTGCCATGCTTGTGTTTTGCGTTGGAAGGGATCGCGGGAGGTGGTCACCGTGCATATTATGATAGCCAAGCCAGTGATTCACCTCTAACGGGTACAGGCAACTGCTTTACACCACTCATCATGGGGTGGGATACAGTCGAGTGGGGGAATGGTAGTAATTAATCCGTACTATGCTTCAAACAAGTTTCAATGCCAGAAATCCGTTCTTATTCCCCTCAAAATGCTCAATAACTCTGCTCCAAATTGAACCATATTCCATCGAACCTTTCTGGGGTAACTACCTATTTTGTAACGTTTAGAGCCCTTAATATAATAAAGTTGTGCAAAGAAAGACAGGGCTGGAATACACAGAAGACGCAGTCATATTGGGGAAGGTTGATACTGTGATTACTGGATAAGTGGTCATAAGTGATCTTATTGGTTTGAGGTTTATAATTCCTCATACAAACAAATCGGTATAACGGTACATAATAGTACAACCCGCACGAAACAAGGACCACAAGTACGAACATAAACAGAATAAAATCATAAAAAAACCGTTGCCCTTCCGTCTATTCCGCCATTTCAACATCCTCATCATCATCATCATCCGCACCAATAAATACCAGCTTGGTGCCATTCTCGCTAACTTGCCACACGTCCAGACCTTCATACTCTTCTACACACTTGACCAAAGCATCCTCGGTGTATCCTTTCGCCAGAACACGTTCTCTGATAACCCTCATGGGAACCTCGTTACCCCTTCCAGCAGCAGTGCGGATAATCCTGAAGATCTTCGACGATATCGTTAGGTCTGCTCCAGTGTTCTGCTCAGTGTCGTACAGGGATGCCTTGGAGACTTCAATGAGACGAAGTGCCTCATCAACATCTTCCATAACTACGGTGTCAGAGAGACGTAAGCGTGCCAAGGCTTGGGCGAGACGCAGGACACCGAGAAGAGTACGGGGCGAAGTGTGCGCAAATTGTCTATCCATGAGAATGAGCAACTGGCTAGAAGGAGAGACGTGAACAAGGTGTACTTACTTTTTACTACCCTCTTCTTTCTTGCCCAATTGCCGCAAGCGAACATAAGCACCGACAACGTAGTCTGCAACTTCCTTAGGCACGGTAGGCCGCTTCTGCCTGGCCTGTGCAATGTAGACTCTCATCTCGGCGGGTGACAATGGCTCAAAGTCCATATCAGGATGTCGGTTCTCCATGTGGACAAAGGTAACGTGGCGACCTAGCTCTTCATCCGTCTCACGGGTTGGGGTATCCAAGATCAAGAACAGAATATCAAACCGCGATAGCAATGCGGCAGGCAAATTAATATTCTCCACAGGTGAAATCTTGGGGTTGTAACGGCCGTACAAAGGATTGGCAGCAGCGAGGATAGAAGTGCGTGCGTTGAGTGAAGTCGTGATTCCAGCCTTGGAGATCGAGATGGTTTGCTGTTCCATGACTTCGTGGATTGCAGTACGATCTGAGTCGTCCATTTTGTCAAACTCATCAATGCAGCAGATACCGTTATCTGCAAGGACGAGGGCACCTCCTTCAAGTACCATCTCGTCTGTGACTGGATCTCTCATAACAGCAGCAGTCAAACCAACTCCCGAGGAACCACGACCAGAGGTGTAAACACCCCTAGGCGCGACCTTGGTGATATATTTAAGTAGCTGGGACTTGGCTACACCGGGGTCTCCCATGAGGCAAACGTTAATATCACCACGAATCCGCATGCCGTCACCCATCTCTTTAGTCACACCACCAATAAGAAGAAGCAAAAGGCATTTCTTCACATCCTCATGACCGTAGATTTCAGGCGCAATGGAACGTGCCAATGTATCATAGAGATTGCCATGTTTGCGGAGCTCAGCGAAACGCTTCTCAGTCTGAATATCCAAGGTGACATTATCGTATTGCTTCTTATGTTGCTCGACGTGTTGTAGTTCAAGATAGGTATCTGTCAAAAGGCCTGCCTTGATGGCCTTGAATCCAGTATATGGCGTTGGGAGGAAGATTCCGACATATCCACGATATCGCCTGGATTGACAGTGCGGCACAAGTCGCCGTGGGCCTGAACTGTGAGGCTTCGGGGAATATGTCCAACGGGGACTTGTTCCGCCAATTCCTGAATCTTAATTTCCTGGAAAGGAAGGAATTTCGATGCACGAGTGGATGGAAAAAGCTGCCCTCTTGCATCATTGTCCTTGCATTCCCGGGATGGACAAACAATCATCGGTGTAAACGACTTTGTCTTGATTTCCTGGAAGATTTCGCTTCCACATCGGTCGCAGGTGTATGCGTTGACGATAACAGCTGGCTTCACATCCGAAACACGGGTTGCTATTCCGCGAACCGTGATGAGATGCCCTAGATGTTCGCCACGAACCTGGCGCACGGCCAAAGCTTTGTTTCCAGAGCCACTTGGAGACAGGGACTTGAAGAAAACTTGATACCGGCGGGTCAACTCGGCAGGGAAATACTGAGGCTGATTGTCTAGGGGAGCGGCTCCTTCATCCTGACGGATTTCGGCCGCAGCATTTCGGTTACGTCGCTGGGTAAGAATGACATCAAGAACATCGTCATTGTATCTAATAGGTGTCAGAATGTATCAACACAGTATATCCGACGTGGCCATTGTTCATACGAGGACTCCACTGGTATCGAAAGCAGAACATTATCGATCGCTCTGGAGAAGATTTCGATGTAGTGCGCCGTGTTCTCTTGTATTGATTTGACAAGGCGCGAGGGTTCCGGGCTATTCCTTTCGTACTAAAATACTATCAGAGGCGAATATATATCATTGGGTCGCGAACGAACCGCGCTTAGATCCTCCAATTCAATTGTAATAGAAGTTCGCTCTCTGTTGGCAACTTCCTGCAGCTGCTCCATATATTTGAGCTTAGGTTCCGGGGCAGCAGCTTGTCGTTTCCTTGATCCCCGTATATTTCTGGCAGAACGGCGCCTAGGCGTATCGTTCAACTCAATGTCTTCATCATCGTCCATGTTCAAGTGAGATAGAGCATCTCGGGTAGCGGCTTCGGTAGATGTGGTAGACTTGAAGGTTTTGAGGAAATCCTGGAAGGCCTCTGTAATAAGAAGATCAATGATGTGATTCTATATGTAGATACGCTGGATTGTGCGCAGATAGAGATAAATATAGTCGCGGTAACGATTTGCGAGAGGGGTAAAAAACGCACCCTGCTGTGTATCATAGTCAATGCCGAGATCAATGACCGGAAGAGCCATGGCTGGGAAATGCGGCAAGCAAGCGGGGAAGAGTGTATGTGTGTACAGAGGGGTCGCGGTGATCGGGGCGGAGGAGGTGGTAGAGAAGTGGTGGTGATGGTTGTGTTTTGATCCAGAACGCGTGAGAAATTGATGTTCACTGTTAGCTTCACGTGCAGTCAGGGGTTCTCTCGTAGCAACAACGCTAAGAGAGATATGGGTTAGCGGCTGCGACGCAACACGTGCTCGAGTTGGAGGAAAGCGACATCAACGTTACCTCGGCCAGTAGACGTACCTATAGCGAGCGGACAGTAAAGAGAAAGCGGAGACGAGTTCAGTCAATCAATCAATCAATCCAGTCTAATCCCATCCAGCTCCTCTAAAGCGCCCCTTTTACACGTACTCAAATATTCACAATCTAGAGATACAATAACCTTCCAACGCCATCAGCAATGCCTCATGCAGCTTCAGCTTCTCGGCCGCCCTCCATTCCTGCTACTGTTTTCCTTACTCCGCTCAAAAACTGCCTCCTCAATCTCCCCGCATCTCTCGTCTCAGTCCTTGTCTCCCAGAATACTCCTGCTCAGAATGTCGTTGTCGAAATATCCTTTCGGGGGTCGACTATTGGTAGTGCTTCGTCAGTTCAGCGGACAGCCTTCGCTGGCTGGACGGGCATGCAGAGTAAACGGAAGCCGACTGCCGGCACACCTTTACGTAGTGGGGATGATGCGGTGATAGAGATGGATCCGGCTTTGGCAAGGAATATTGGGGTTACTGAGGGGACAAAGGTAAGAGTCTAATAAAAAGCAAGGTATTCTCCTGAATCAGCCTTCTAAGCCAGAAGCTCTAGGTATCCGTTCAATTGCATATAGACCCGCCCGCAGCACATACTGTACATATTGAGCCCCTTACTGCCAGTGATTGGGAGATCATCGAATTGCACGCCTCGTTTCTTGAGCTCAATCTTCTCTCCCAGATCCGCTGCGTTAGCACTGCCCATCCGCTCTCCGTTTACCTTTCGCCAACGTCAACTGCATCCATACGATTGACCAAAGTCGAACCAGAATCATCACTGTCATCCGCGAACGGTTTTGCCAAAATATCACCCGATGCCGAGATTATTGTTGCACCGAAAACTAGACAACGGAGGCCTAGCAGAGGAGCCAAATCAACCACCAGCACGGCGCGGACATCTGCTAGAAAAAACCTGAGGGAAACCCAGTTTCCTCGGGAAAGACCGCGCTATTCTTGAGGGTGTAGTGCTGCCGTATGCACGACACCTGCCCATAACCGATGGTGAAAACCAAGAAGACGAGAACAACGATGAAATGAACGGTGGTGGGCGTGGTTTTACAGTATACTTAGACCCCAGTGCCCTATCATCAAAGCAGCTGCGAGGCACCTCCAAAGTTGTGGTGTCAATTGTTCGGCCAACTTCGCTGTTACCGCCCAAAGATCCTTCGCAACAGGAACAGCAACTAGGAGAGAAGGATAAAAAGGAGAAGGAGCACGACCCCACCTCCGCGACCAGGATTGTGGCCAATACAAAGGAATGGGATTCTGCACCAGACGCCAAACACGTTGCGCTGTCTCGCCATCTATCGGCAGCCCTCCAGCTTTTTGAAGGCGAGGTTGGACCTATGATCCGTCTCGAAGCTGCTCTTCAGCCAGTCCCGCACAAGATCCTCGCTAAGGTCAAGATTTACCCATTTCAAAAAGGTGAAAAAGAAGATGGGGTAAGGTGGGCTGGAGGTACAAAACGGTTAGAGGATATGGCTATTGCTCGAATTTGGGATGTCCTGGGGCCAAAACGGCAACGTAACGGTACAAAAGCAATGATTGAGGAAGATCTGGCGTCAGTTTCTCCGGGTGAAGGAGTTTTAGAAGGTCCGCTTACTGATGCCATGGTGCTTCCTGCCATAGAGGATTCGCCGATCAGTTCTGGGGGAATCATAAGTTTAGAAGTTACAGCAATCGAAGGTGCAGATGCTTCTCAAGCGCCATTACTGAAGTGGTACATCGCCGGAGAAAAGAAGCCTACTCTAGAGATTGCCTCACCTATTCCTAAACCACCCGGCCCATCGGTTCCGGAGACGCTGTTTGTATCCGATGAGCAGGACGAGGCTGTTGGGGTTGATTCTACTCTCCAGTCAATCACCGAAAACCTTCTCTCTGCGTCGTCGGTTCTTTTAGCTGGCGCTCACGGTTCTGGAAAAACCTCCGTTGTACGGTTAATTGCGAAGAGACTATCAGGCGCGCCTCATTTCTACCGGGTGATCGACCCTGGTTCTCTTTCCAAAATCGCGGACGAACGCGTGGCTGTTGTAAAAGAGAACCTCACGCGGTGGTTCTCAGAAGCAACTTGGATGGCGGGCAAATCTTCCCGAAGCATCCTCCTCTTGGATGATCTGGACCGGTTGTGTGCTGTCGAATCCGAAAACCAGGATAACTCGCGAATACGCCAACTATCCGAGGTTTTTGTTGCCACGGTAAAGAAGTTTACTGCGGGCAAATCGATAGTTGTTCTAGCGAGTTGCCAGGCCAAGGAGAGTCTTCACAACCATTTAGTTGGTAGCCACGTCTTCCGGGAAACCATCCCTCTGAAAGCGATGACCAAGGAAGGCCGACGGACCCTTTTGGATGGAATAGTCAGGACCCGTGGCAGCGTCGATCTGAGTCTGGATCTTCGTGAGATCTCTGCCAAAACTGAAGGGTACATGCCTGGTGATCTAGCGCTTCTGGTAGACAGGGCCCGACACGAAGCTGTTGTTCGGATGGTCGACAGTTCAGACTCTTCCACCGTTAATTCTTTAGTGCTGGGACCGGATGACTTTGATGCTGCACTTGCTGGGTTTGTGCCTGCTGGATTGCGGGGTGTGAAGTTGCAGACTTCTGGTGCTGCTTGGAAAGACGTCGGTGGATTGAAAGAAACTCGAAAGATTCTATTAGAAACGCTCGAATGGCCTACCAAATATGCCCCCATATTCGCCTCATGTCCTCTCCGCCTTCGCTCCGGTTTACTTCTGTACGGATATCCTGGTTGTGGAAAGACTCTTCTTGCCTCGGCGGTGGCTGGTGAATGTGGACTCAACTTCATCTCAGTCAAAGGTCCTGAGATATTGAATAAATACATTGGAGCCTCTGAGAAATCCGTCCGAGATCTTTTTGAGAGAGCTCAAGGCGCAAAACCTTGCGTCCTCTTCTTTGATGAATTTGATTCCATTGCCCCCAAGCGTGGACACGACTCTACAGGTGTCACAGATCGTGTTGTGAATCAGATGCTTACGCAAATGGATGGAGCCGAAGGACTAGACGGTGTATATGTCCTTGCTGCTACTAGTCGCCCCGACCTTATCGATCCGGCCCTTCTGAGACCAGGACGATTAGATAAGAGCTTGATCTGCGATCTTCCTGATCGAGAAGATCGCCTGGATATCATCCGTGCGGTTGGTTCGAAGGTACGGTTTTCGCAGGACGTGGATTTGGAAGAGATTGCCAGACGGACCGAGGGGTATAGTGGAGCAGATCTCCAGGCGGTAGTTTATAATGCACATTTGGAGGCAGTACAAGGTGTTATTGGAGAAGAGATCAAAAGGAAGGAGGAGATAGAGGAGAAACCGGTGGACAATGAGCAGGATCTGGAGTTTTTAGAGTTCGTGTGGGGTGATTCAAAAGGGAAAGGGAAAGGAGGGCAAGACCGAAGAACGAGGGGTAAGGAAAGGGGAATGTTGGTTGAGAAGGTGCACATCCTATCCTATCTACCTTTACAACGGTTTTCTAACTTTTGATTTATAGCTTGCATCCCTTAAGGCATCTTTGGAGGCGGGAAAACCCTCAGCTGCTAAATCGGTCACGGAAAATGGCGAAGGAAAGAAGGCGGAGATTAAAATTACGTGGGAACATGTGGAGACGAGCCTGAAGACTACAAGACCCAGTATATCTGCGCAGGAGCAGTTGAGGTTGAAGAAGATTTATGAGGAGTTTATTGGCGCCAGGAATGGAGAGATGCCAAGTGGTCAAGGGAGTACGGGGATTGGGGGACGGAGCAGCTTGATGTAACTTATTTTGATTTGCCTGTAGCTTTTTAAATACCACTATCCTCGGGCGCCATTTCGAACAGTACACTCCGAACAAGCAGTTATAATCTCATTAAAACACCCTATTCTAGATCTGCGTTGATTCACATTGGGTTTATTTTGTCGGTAACTACTGGCAGCTTCAAATTCTAATACAGCAACAAAAGCGTCCGAGACTACAACAAAAGATGGCAATGATATTCTAGATAAGTAGTTTTCCAATGCTGGGTGACGGTGAGGAAAAGGTACTAAAAAGGGCTAGGTAGATCCGAGTGTCTCTACTCGTTAATGGCATCAAATGTCTGCTGCGGGTATAGACATCATTGTCCGCAGGTGGCCGCTCGCCGTGCTAGCCAAAACTGACAGACATCCGGCAACAGTATGAAGCATATGTAAGGGAGGTTTGAGGGAAACTTATTCCATTGATGTCTGCTGGATCTTTCTCTCGGTTACATTTGATTGGGATGAGATGATACGGTAGATGTGAATAAAGTGATCTTGGTTCAGTGATATAGAGGTTACCTACGACCAACCTCACATCTGCCGGTATCTCCTCATATTTGAAATGTTGGGTGTTCAGTGCATTCTCCTATAATGACACCTTGTCAAGACGGACCTTTCGTTCTCCCGTCAGCCTTGAATTGTGCCATGAGGTGATTTCGCCCCAATTAATAATGATCATCACCACAACGTACATATAGATCTCTGCTATTGGCAACTTCGTCTTGCATTTGAGCACATTTTTTGTAATCGGTATACCTATTTTGGACCTTTTTGCCGTAGTCTTTGTTACACTGCATTGTTTACTACTCAAGGGTCTGGTTGGGGATTAACTAAGACGATAACGACTACAAAGATATCTCAGAGTGGCACTACAGCTACAAGTAATCCACCCACCCATGATGTACTTGGTACCTTGGTAACCTATGCTCAGGTCAATAACCCGATCGGACAACGTCAACAGTGTAACGCCGCTTAACGCATTTCCTTGCATTCTATCGGTTCTTAGTTATAGAGGAGAAGATCTGCTTCCTCCGCTCGAGTCTACCGAAAACTGACGTGGTATTTCACAAATATTTCCCTCCCATATCATGGAAAAGAAAAAGACTGTCGCCATCATTGGTAAGTCTAGTGCAGACTAATACCCCGCCGTCTACCCCGCCATCTACCCCGCGGTAATCTAACAAACCTTACGCAGGTGGAGGAGCTTCCGGTTTAGTTACGGCAAAATCGATGCTCGAGGCTGGATTGTTACCAACTGTTTTTGAAACGAGAAAAAATGTTGGGGGTGTCTGGGCGCCGCGCGAGGAGGGGTTGGAGACGAGCCAGCTAAATCCGAAAATGAGGACAAACTCCTCCATCTTTAGTTCATCATTCTCGGATTATTTTCCATACACACAGGATACAATACCGGGTAGCACTTGTGCCGCAGATATTGCGGGATATTTGAGTGGATATGCCAGACAGTATTTACCTCAAGGAACGATTCGATTGGGATGTCAGGTTGTATCGGTCTCGTCCTCGGGTCCGGAAGAGTCCAATTCGTGGAAAGTCGACTTCAAGGACGACAATGGAGAGAAACAGACCGAGATATTCGAATATCTTGTAGTCGCCACTGGGATCTTTTCAAACGAATATATACCGCATGTTGAAGACTTGAAGAACTTCAAAGGCAAGGTGACGCACAGTTTGCGGTACGTCGGGGATGAGGTTTTCGCCAACGACGACCCAAACAAGAAGCGGAAGATCTTGGTTGTTGGAGGTTGTTTGTCTGGAGCTGAGATCCCTGCTGATGTAGCTTTACGTGCCTTCTCACTCCCAGAAGAAAGACGATCTCAGGTTGAGATTGTACACTTGTTTTCCCGGCCGTTTTGGATTCTGCCGAAGCTATTGCCATTCCCCAACGAAAAGGATCCTAAAGCACCTCGCGTTTTGTCGCTAGATCAAGTCTTCTTCAACGCCGATGCAGCCCTTCAGCCTCGTCCAGATGGCCCTGAAGACAAGTTCAACAAAGTAAACGGACTCCTCAAAGTTTTGATGGGAAGTGATCAGGGGGAATTAGGCCCTGAGTATTGTTTTAACGACTACTGGAGTAAAAGATTTCCCGCAATCGGAATGTCAGAGAGCTATGACAAGTTTGTTAGAAGCGGAACTATCCGGCCTATTCTTGGTCGATTTGCTGGTATCTCTGAGGATGGTGCAGTGCGTATATCGCCCGCCGAAAACGACGATGGTGGTGCTGATCGCACCCTGGATGGAGTCGACACTATTGTTTTTGCAACAGGATACACGCCTTGGCCAACCCTACGAAAGATATTCTCCCCGGAGCTACTTAGCATGATGGGAATCGGAAGAGATACGGTGAACCCTCCTGTACGCCTTCTACACTCGCAACTCCATAAGCAGGTTGTGCATCCGGAGCTCGGAAAAAACAACAATATCGGATTTATTGGGCTTCAACCCATGCCTTTCTGGGGATCCGTCGAGCTTGGAGCTCGGTGGTTAGCTAGTTTGTTTTCCGGCAAGATGCAATGGCCCAGAGAGGAAGAAGTGTCCAACTATCGAAAAGGTGCTGCGCATCTGATGAGCCTTGGGAAAGTAGATGATGCCCTCTTACTTTGCAGTGACGGGGGTTATCTTGATATTGTGAAAGACCTGTCGAAGCAAATGGGCATAGACCCCTTCAAGTTTGCAGTTTCAGCAGATCATACTCCCAAGTCATTCATACCAGCACATTTCCCGCCATTTAGTACTGCTCAAAGCAACGGACATTCGGAAAATGCGCTGAGTGTCCTCCAGTCGAGAGTTACCGAAACATCAGTCTCGCAGGAGAACATTTCAAGAGCAATTTTTGCTGGGCTACAGGGGAAATGGAAACTTACGAGAACGCTCACCTCGAAACTCCCCAACTTCCCCGATGGAGAATTTGAAGGGTTAGCAGAATTCCACCCTCGCCTTCCGACATTTTCACCGGTAGTCGAAACGGGCAGTAGCGGTAGTTCCTTTTGCCAGAAGTGGGGAATCGAGCCCCCGAAATCATCATATCTATCTCTCGGTCGCGATCCTTCAGAGTATTTATACTCGGAAGAAGGAGACCTTACCACAAAAAGCGGCGCGACGCTGCACGGAAAACGGCAATACATCTATCAGTGCGATCAGTATAGCGACGATCCCACATACAAAGTCACAGCATGGTTCGTTAAACCCGATGGCAAGAGCGTCGACTACTTCTTCCATGAGGTGGATTTCAATAGAGCCCCAGAGGCAATTGGAACTCCAGGTGTTGACGGTGATGGGGGATGGAAGGCCGCTTCCGAGCACTTGTGCAACAAAGATTGGTATTACCCAGCATATCGGTTTGTTTTCAAGGCAGCAAAGCTGGAGAAGTTCTGGATTCGGTATAGGGTTCTTGGGCCCAACAAGGACTATATCTCTGAGGCTATATATGTGAGGTAGGAGCGGAAGCACCTGCTGGTGTTTGCTAGAACGGACATTGAGCAAGACGGGGTCTTATGGGATTGTCTAGAACTATCATGACGGATGAAAATTTATATGAATTTGTGTTTATGTGAAAGAATACCTAATCACCTTAGGCAATTCACGGGTGATAATTGAAGAGAAACAGCTAATTCTTCAGTGAAAAAACCGCATAGTAAGTAACCACCAAAAATTGAGAATTCCCCGCAGAAAAGGGAGGTATCTTCAATTGAAAGAAAGATTTCAGTATGTCTCTGTGCACCGCCTGGTGTCCAGGGAAATTGCTTTAGGATCCATAAGGTGCTATCAATTACAGAGGAGTAGAACTGCGATTAGAACTCAGAATTCGTTCCAATTAGCCTCCTGATAACTTATAATCAACCTCTATGAAAAGCACAAACTGGTACTTCCGAAGATCCAGGCCAATTCCAAAAACCAGCTTCGAACCTACATTCGCTTAGCTTATGGTATTGACGCTTTCGATTCAGCTTACATAGAATAAACGTTTACAATGACATTCACTTGCTCTAAGGTACCAGTTAAAAGTTTAATTACCATTACAAAAAGTAAGTCGGGTATATATATCGTGTCAACAATATCTGTCCCGCCCAGATAAAAGCAAGTGTCAGATCGAATATTGTAGTCCAAAAATTTAGAATCCGCCGCAACCATTAAGTCCCACTCGCGCTCCCGACGTCAACTTCTGCTACTTCCCTTTCCTTCCCCTTCCCTCCTCCTTTTCCATTCACATCTCCACTTCGTTCAACCTTCCCCCATGCTTTCATCTTAAACTTCCTTCCCGCTCTCAGGCGTCCAGTTTGCAGCTCTTCCTCATCGGAGCTACTGATACTCCCTCCGCCACCACTACTAGAGTTGCGACTGCTACTCGGTTGCTTGAACCGTCTTCTCCTCCCAGCCCTTTCTTTCTCCGCCGCGTGCACCTTCTTTTCCTTGATATGGTCGTCATCGAATGCATCTACCACCTCCACCTTGAGCCCTGGCAGGGCGCGGTTCATAAATGCCTGCATGGCAGAGATGTGTTCCTTGGAAGGTCGATATGTACCCGAATCATTATCTATGACAAGCACATAATCTTCAACACTTCTCGATGACTGTCTGCGGTGGTGACCGTGACTTCCGCTGCCGTTGCGTCCCTCTTCATTAGTAGAGCCAGGAGCGCGAATAAAGAACTCTCCCGCAAACGCAATGTATACACTCACGCAACTGTGCATAGTATGTTTACTCAGCATCTGAATCCCGAACTCCTTGCCTGTCTCGGTAAACCTCCATTCACTGTCCAAGGTGATGATATATGTGTAAACTCTGCCGCCCGCACCCCAGTGAGTAAAGTCCAGAAATTGCCGGGCTAGATCTTGCAGTTGACAGACACCGTACATGGTTGCCTTGTCGTAGCTGTATATGGTGCGGTACTGGTGTTTCAAGGCGCGATTGAGAATAATCCCAAGCACTCCTCGCTTGGTGTAAAATGTCTTGATAATGGGGCGGTATGCGACGTATTGGTGTTTCAGCGCTGCAGGAAGAGGGCCTGAGAGCTGAATCTTTGTGGCGCAGAACTCAAATCGCTGGATATGCGGAGCTCTAGTTGAGTTAGGGTCGGCAGATTCTGCGGGAGTGGCTGTGGTATGTGTAATTATGCCGATCAAGGGAGAGCGGTGCTGACTCCACCAATCTGACCCATTGTCAGCTTCAATACCACAACGAATGAGAGAATGAGGTTATGGGGTCACACTTGGGGAAATAGTATATGGTCTCTCCAATACTTCACCTTCCGTCGCCGCATCCTCATCATCCATAACATTAATGCCTACTTCCACAACGCCACTTTTACCTCCCGCGCACAACACGAACCTCAAAAATCCGACCCATACGCCCTTCCCCATCTTCAATTTCTGTGTTACCTCCACCTCCTTCTCAGCCGAATCCAGTCTCCCGGTTTCGATGCGTGTGACACCTAGTAGGTCGTGGTCGCCAGGATCTTCATCCATAACTTTGACCTTCAGCAGTACTCCAGTAACAGGAACATTCCCAATGCCCCAAGAATCGTTCCATTGAGGCTCGCACGTAGAGCGGATGGTTGGGGTGCGATGGTGCAGTTTTGGGAGGCTTGTGTTTGGAAAACGGAGGGTCGCGATGACATACGGGTCGGAGGAGAATGATGGAATGTCGGCAACAGGGAGATTGTGCGCTGAGTTGAAGGTGATGTTGATTTTGTAGCGCGGACCCTGGGAATAAGGCGATGAGGGCTGAGATGTTGTGAAGGTGGACAGGCGGGTTACGGCATTCATGACGGATTAATCAGGCAAATGTGAACGATATGATAGTGGTGATGAACTGAATTGAATTCAAGAGTGATAGGCAGCTTTTGATATGCTATGAGGTGAGGGATACCGAGGTTAGCACCAATTGCGCAGGGCAGAAGTGGTCGGTCATATTAGGGGGAGGCCGTCATTTTGTGGCAGTGTTGCCATGCCATATTTTGGCGAGTTGCCTTCTTTCAGTTGTCTTGCTCCAGCGTTTAGGGCTAGAGCGAGACAATTCTTTTAGCTCCACCTCCAGCTTCAGCTACTATAGCCAAGAGGTTCAGTTTTGTCCATCTCCATTTCACGAAATACAAGACCTACATAAGCAAAGAAAAATCCACCTAATCTCGCTAGCTCTGATTGTCCCTATTAATGTAGCGATACAATGATGCCTGTAAATACGGCGTAGTAACTACGCCACTGGCAGCCTCCTACCTTAAATATCTGAGTTCAGTTCATCAATCACCCGCTCCAAACCTCAATAGTTTCATCTCCAACCATCAGTCCTGGTGTTTGCTCCCTTAGTACTGTAGCATCATCAATTGAACCAAACACTCTGGCACCCCCGAGTTCAAACACCTTTACACACCCACCCAGAGATCCGCCGTGTCCACAATTTGGACCACCTCTACAGAATCCCATCCCTTTCGTTATCATGCCGACTTCTTTATCATATATGCCCCTGGCAACTATTTTCTCACTCAAAAGTTCCTCCTGAGTCAGCACTCGAAATACCGGAAAGACTCTGATCAGTCGGTCTGGAACTGGGTTGATGTGGAGGGGTAGAAAGATATCCAGTTCCATTGGCGTAAGGAACTTTGCAATAATCAAATAATCTTCTGGGGGCATAGGCTCGATGGGCGATAGGTTTCGAATCCAGTACGTGACAAATTCCTGTTAACTGCATTAGCTACTAGCAAGAGTGCTGAGTATATAACACGCACAGTGAGTTCCATTTTGGGTATACCACAGGATGTCAAAAACCCAGCAAGGAAATATTCTGCCTGAACAATACCTCTGAGCAAGAAAGTCCGATCGCCCTCTTTGCCGGAAAAACTGGCGGACAATAAGGCTACATTTGCCATCCACCAACCCTGACCTTTCCCTTCCTCATCAGACATCTCATCACAGTTGGCATAAACTCTCCTCTCACTACTCTTTGGACTTTCCCAGGTCATCTGGGGTACTGGGTAGATAGCCCAATCCAACGTTTTCCTCGTCCGTTTCGAAACCGCATCTATCAATATGGCTGCACCAGTGTCTTCGGGTGAAGCCGTAAACTTCCAATTAATAGAGCTGATAACTTGCTTCATCCTTCCCTCCGGCCGTGCTGCAAGACTTGAAGTTGGGAATGCTTTCTCCGTCACCAACCTATGTTTCGTATCTGTGGCTGCTATCGGTTTACCGTCATTGGCAGCCAGGTTTTTCGAATAAATGCCAAAAGGACACCAATGTGGCAAGCTCTCCATGTCAATATAAATGTTGCCCTCGCCTCGTATCGCCGTTGCACTCCCTACTCCTTCGCTCGACGAATGCTGGGGAATATAATTGTTATTTGGTCCCACCTTTTGACGTCTCTTTTCAGTGGCATACGAAGAAGTTGACGAATAAAGATACGAGGGTGAGTAACCAGCCGTATCCGGGAAACTCCCGTTAATCAGGGTAATATCAAATTGAACTTCCTTTGGTGGATAAAACGTCAATGTTGGAGGCTGCAACTGATAGACCTTCTGCTCCCCATCAGAGGGTGAATCATGGGTAGAAGCTCCTGAACTTGCTTGGTCCCCGACCCCTTCAGAAATCAAACTGTCGACATTGTTTGAGTATGGACAATCACGCTCAAAGGGTAAAAGTTTGCCAAACTCGACCGCAAGATCGTCGATGGCCGAAGGATACGACACCATTATGTGGAGGTTGGGTTTTAGAACCCGAATGTAGTCATTCTCAGACAGAATAAGATCGCCATCAAAAGTGACAATTTGAGGTTCTTCTGATGCTGAATATATTCTACGAACAACGGCCAGTAGCTCCTGCTAGCGTTCAGCGAAGAAACACTAACGATAGGCGATAAACTCACATGCCACCTCTGAACCGCAGACATGGCGATCCTCGTGGTTTCTGCAACCCCCTTTTTCTGTATCTTGATAGTACCCTTCCCCTGATAATTCATAGCAACAATCAGCTTCGATTGACCAGAGAGACATTGTGATCGCCAACTTGCCTGTGTTGGTAATTCTCTTTGTTTTTTTAGCATTATTGAGACTCCTCCAGCAAGATGATATCCAACTGCACCACGACTTGTGGATGCCAGAGGATTAGAAATAATATTCATCATCAGGCTCTTCTCCGGATCTTTTGCCCACCCTGTGCCTGATTTCGATGTAGACATAGTTGTGGCTTGGTCAAGCTCAATGGTGCAAAATCGGTTGTCAAGGTCGTGGAATCTTTCTCAAAGCTCCACCAGAAAAAGTAGCGGAAAAAGGGTAGCCATATAGATCATTACCAACACTGCGGAGGGACTTCATCCCGACCTGCCGCAGCCTTACGGTTGTCAAAATCTTCAGAGTCTAGAACCTTATTGTTGACTGCATGGCTCGTATGCATCTTATCTTGGCGGCTCAAAATGATTGGAATACTTTACATACCAACTTCAAGCAACTTTATCTTTAGCTTCAGCACATCATACAACAAAATGTCACTAATAATCGCCTCCCACGACTCTCTTCCATGTCCGTCTCCCATCTACTTCGCACTACCCCATTCCTCTCCCGACTCCTTTCGATTCCGATTCTAATCTAAACTCTATCAGACATTGAATCAGCCCCAACTGCCTCCGAACTCGCAACAATAACCTCTCTCATTACTGCCGAGCTCTCCCCAGATGTCTCTATAACCCTCCACCCTTCCCTCCCAGAAGCCTATGAACCACGATTTACACCCCTATTCCAAACCGAACTCGATCGCGTCTCCCGGGGCGAGCCGTTCAGCGGTGGCATAGATCTCTCACGCTACGAACCACCCACAGCGCCTGAAGACGCATCATCTCCCAGCGCCTGGGAACCAATTCTTCAGTCTGCCTATGTGTCCTCCAGCCACCTCTCCACTCGCCTCACAAACCTTTCGCTACTATCCGAGTTTGGGAAGAACGCGTGGCTGATCCACAATTCGCAATTAGAGGAGATACTAAAGAAGCTAGAGGAGGAGCTTATGAACTTGAAGACGGATTGCGAGGTTACGAATAAAGAACGCAAGGGTGCCCAGAAAGATGTGGAGGTGGAATTGAAGAGGTTAGAGGATCGGTGGAAGAAGGCTGTTGGACGGGTACTGGAGGTTGAACTAGCTTCCGAAGGACTGCGGAGGGAGATCCTTGAAAAACAAAGGGCAGCGTGATTGGGGGCTACCGACCCGTATTATACGATAGAATACAAGCTGATGTTGGTTCAAATCACATTGCGTTCTGTCCCCAAAAACGAATTTTAGTCCCTTAAGACGCTCCTTAATTCTATCGATCCATTTGCAGCACTAAACCTCACTTCCTTCCAAACGTCGGTTCTAATCAATGAAATTACCACCCCAAGGAAAGACTGAATAAGCAGAAGTTAAAAGAAAGTAATTGCCCCAGTACACTCATACAAAGAGGGCTGGCAGTGTCTCCACTTACAGCAATTTTGTTCCTTGCCCTAAGGCACCCGAGGCTTCCCAGTCACAAACAGAGCGTTACAAAGTGAAGGAAAGGAAGAAGCCTGAAGCGCAGAAAGTAACGAGAACCAATCACAACTCATTATTCGACCCCAAGAACAGCACCCAAGCCATAAAACACCATTTCAGGCAATCAAACAAACAAAAACGCCCACAGCTTGCAATCGCGACTATACCTCCACTGGTCTGCCTCTACCGGCTGCTTCTTGGATACGATCAACCGAGCCGTCAAGCCCGCTTGCTCCTGACACGCCCGCAAGCGGGTCAACACTTTCACCCAACCGAGGATCGTTCCTCCTCATAATATCAGCCACAGGTCCCAAAAGACGCTGGAATCCATCCTTGCCCAAGTATGCCACCTTTACCTTCGTTTTGGCTATGATACTGGCTGCACGGGGGGCATCGTTCAGCAATGCTAACTCTCCAAAGTAGTCCCCCTTGTTCAATGTTCGGACAGAACCACCTTGTGCCGAGCTCTTGTGGACTTCCGCGACACCCTGTTCAATGAAGTAGAAACGGTCTCCTGGATCCCCTTCTTTGATAATGGTTGCTCCCGGTTCGTAGGTATCCGTGTTCAAAGAGTCGGCAATCTTAGAACGTTCCGAAGATACCAGAGGGGACAAGAGAGGAACTTCTTCCAGGAATGCCTCATACATTCGTCGCCTCTTGAAGGTGTTCTCCATTAGAATACGGCGAAAAGTAACACGGTCCAAGGCCCAAAGAATATTTTGGGCAGTCGTCGAAACCACAGTTGCGGCACGGGGGGCATTGTACATCAAAGCTAGTTCGCCAAACGAACCTCCAGACCCGATAGAACTGACCTTCTTCCCCAATCCGTCGGGGCCCGGCATCATCCTGCCAACCTGGTTGACATAGATATCAAAATCACCCTTCTCAACAACATAAAAATAGTCGCCAACGTCGCCCTGGGTGATGACACGCATATCTTTGTTGGGAAGGGGTTTTTCGACGAGAGCAAGAAGTACCTGAGAGAACTGCTCTTCGTCCAAGTGGGTAAACAAAAAGTTATTGGATACAGCTGATTTCAACCGTGCCATCTGCTCTCGTGTTTTGGGGTGAATGGGTGGTGACCATTCATCGCTAGCTGCCGTGGGGACCAAAGATTCGGCCGAAACTGATGTACGACGGTTCCTATTGTAATTGGAAGGGAAATCGCTGCCCTGTGCTGAACTAGGAGACAGATGCGATCCAGGTGAGCTTGAAAGGAAGGGGGATCCGGAAGCCTGTTGACGGCGACGCGAACTACCCCCACCTCCAGATGGTGAATGTGTCCGACGTCCGCTAGGACTCCTGCTACCAGGTGTCCCCATGTTGTACTGTAGTTTAAAGCTTGGGGCTGTTGGGCTATGCACATCCTCGAGTTCATCTTCCTCCCCGATGGCATCACGGGTACCATCATATCCACTCGCGCCCAATCCTCCGAACGGTGAAGAGAAGGTGCTCGAGCTCTCTGTTGCAAATGGGTTGGACATTGCTATTCCTTGAGAAAACAGCTTGCTACGTTCAGCTTCGAGGCGACCGTTAAAATGGTTTGCACAAAACTGTAGGATGTCTGTTGGCTGTGATTTTGAAACCTCCCGACTAAGAGCGTTGATTTCTTCGAGATATGCCGGAGGAAGTGACATGCCTTTTTCGTTTAAATGTGAAAGTTTCCGGGGAGAAATTGAGTCTTCCAGAAGAATTGATGAATACGACGAAGTCAACACGGAGAGGTGCACCTTGGATGCAATTGGTAATGTCTTTGGTGAAAAAGCCATCATTAGCATCTAACTGGAAGCCCCCATAAGAAGATGTAGAGACTCAACATACTTATATATCCTACTGCTCAGGATTCTGTTAAAAATATAGCCTGTCAGAATTTCTGCAAAATAACAACACAGTGCGGTGAAGGACGACGAAACCCACCAAAGAGAATGGAAACAAAAGAGAAGTTGGTTCCCGGTTTCCCGCTCCCGAAATCAGATGGAGTTTGCAGTTCAGGACTTTCTGCAAGTCTCCAGCTTTATCCTTTCGTAGCCTTTGTCCCAGACCAAAACAAACGTAGACAGCTGTAGCTAAGCTGCGAGATCCCGTCTAGAAACAAACCACTAGGTTCCAGCCTCTTCCCTCAGTTCTGAAAGAAAAAACGAGTCTGAGGGTCAGGGTGAACCGTTGTTAACGGATTTCGACCTAGACTAAATATTCCCCACTTCTGTCAGATACGCCCCAGCCGACCGGTGACAGTTTGCAGGTGTCAACGAATAGAGTAAAGACTATGGGTCAACGTACGTACGGAGGGATGCTCTGTGCCTGTATCTGTGTCTGCTGAAACCAGCTTTCGAGTTGTTGTCAAGCGGCACTCGGTTCCAGGCGTCTTACGACCTACTGAATCTCTTTGTCTCGTTGATGGACGGGCGGGGGTAAAGCCAGAAAGTGTATTAATGCAAGCAACACCCAGGCGCGACAGGGATCCTATCAATTGGATTAGATTGGATGAGGGGATGAGGAAGCGAGATGGCAGACAAGCTGGGTGAAGAATATTATATACTTTATGTAAGAGTCGAGAACGCAACGACAGAGGAATGAGCAATGGCTTTCTCACAGAGTCTCTCTCTCTCTTCTCCTTTTCTCTATACCGATAACAGGCAGAAGATGAAATGTGGGTAGATGATATGGACCGAACAGGTGGCAGTCTGACAGTAAAGTGCTCTGTGTTCCAGTGAGGGGAGTGGATGAGCGGAGAGGGAGGGGTCAAGTGCTCGCGCAGATTGGCGAGCGAAGGGGCGCTTTCCAGAACAACTTATTTTAATGCGGGCTTGACCACCCACTCTTGTTTCAAGTGTTAATGCGATCGCACGATTAAGCGAATAGATGCCTCGGAAGTGCGTGTAGACATATTTAATAAGTCGACTAGGTACTAATGAGGTGTAATTCATCTGTACTAACAGCAGCTATTTTGCGCGTCGCGATCTTTCTATTCTTTCTCTCTGTTGTTACTTCTTTGTCGGCCCGTTTGTTATGCATGGTTGACGTCGCTGATGATGCTGCACGTTACTTCCGACGCAATCCTTCTGGAAAGCCTATAGAACAATTTGGCTTAGCATTCCCAAGTAAATACGCTACGCCTAAGTAGTCCCATGCTAACGACCGACAACGTCACCAACGAGCCCCTCCAACGAGCCCCTCCACCGAACCCCTCCAGCAATCTTCTGGTAATGCATTGGGAAAGCGAGCACAAAAGCGCCATCCTGTCTAAATCAGACACTGGAGCTTGTTTGATTGGGAACGACCAGGGTCACCCTCGTTTGAACTTCGAAGTTTGAATAAAGTTGGTGCCAAAAATTTTCGACTTACAAGTTTAGTACACCACTACCGAGATGCCATTACTCACCCCAAAGCCGTGCTTATATACAGAGTTGTCAGATCTCCTTCACTTTGCGAAGACCATCTATGCAAAACATAGGTATCATTTGGACGAGGTTGTATCGGGCACGATCGCTGCGATGATCGATCAAACACCCTGGCGAATAAAACCGCCTAACAACGCGAACCACAGCGAAAGAGGGAGAAGCCGCCGGTCGGCCAAGTCCATTGCGACATGATTTATCACTCGATATTATCTCTACAAGCGTCCTCGGGAATGCCCTGTGTGATTTTCAAGCGAAAGTGGTTAAGCGAGCATACAATGGCACATGTATGCTTATAGCCGCTGTCGACCACCGGAATTTTTTATATCCGGTAGGTAAAAGGTGGGGTATCCTGCTAATGACCAGACGATCGCCACAAGTATTCTATTTAGCTGACAGAGGCTTACTTTTCTACACTACAGGAGCCCAGAGGCTTAGAAATCCCTCCTAGTAGGGTTGGAAATAGAGCAGTCTACTTCGATTGCGGTCAACCGGGCAATGGTAAGTACCGGAGTAAATATAAACACAACTGAGCAATGATGTTTTCGTATTGATGCAGATTATTGATCCAAACTCGCTAGCTCTCGGTCTAACAATGGCTTCAGTTATACCGCGCAAGTACTGTAAAGCAAAGGGTCCACCCACACCTCCCCGGAATGTGGAATGAAGTTCGAGATTGAAAATGAAACCTAGTGGTGCAATGGTCGTGAAGTTCTGCCTGAACCTATGCGTTCCGAGCCCGTCACACATACTAGGGGCATTTTTATACAGACCGAACACACCCGTTGCCTACGGCAGGCCTGTCCTGTCCCTAGCCTCTCATTGCCTCGTTCGCAAGCTCGTCTCGTGGTAGAACGAGGTACGAGTGGCTGGCTACCAGTGGTGAAGTCTAGGCACGGGACAACGGTTAGATAGCATCAGTGCCATCCAAGAGAGCGTAACATACTAAATTATTGGAAAGATAGAGATGTGAATGTTGATATGTCCAACGAAAGCCGCCATAGCTGTGCAATAGAGTAGGGATGTGATTTGTACTTGCGGTCGTTCTTTTCGAACTCTCACTCTCAAGTGAGTACTCGTCCCATTATTCGGTTTCGTCGCCGTTAAAGTTTGTCGAGATCTCAAGCCGAAACACCGACGATGTGCAAGGATACCATTAACGGGTAGTTAAGTACTAGGTAGAGTATTAGCACTTAGTTCCTAATAAGAGTGTGGGGTACTTCTATGTCGAATGCAGCACATTATCCTGTCACCAAAACGGGTGCAAGATCCCGGACAACAACATCGATGGCAAACTCCACGTCGTTTCCTTTCCCCAGATACCGGATCCGCTTCTCCGTTGAGTTTACCGACTAAAATAGACTGGCTCGGAATCCCCGCCGTAGCAATAGCAGGCTATGAGTTCTCTTATTCGTCAGTTTTTGCTTCTGCGAAATATGACAACGACAGTGGTTTTTGTGCCTCCATCAAGGCTGATCAATGATTTCCCGGGTTCGCCTCGTCAGGTACTTAAGTACTTAAGTAGGTGCCTATTTGGTTGGCGAAGTTGAACCGGTCTGGCTTATAAGTCCTTCTCCACCCCTGGCATCAGGGACCTGCACATCGTCAAAACACCTCAACATCTGTTTCGTACAAAATGACGGCTACGGACCAATCGTCTATTGAGCTCAAAGCGGACATCCACAGCCACAGAGAGCATATACTTGAGGAAGACCCTGATGCAGGGCTTTCAGAAGAGGAGAGAAGGGAAATTGGATTTACTCCCTGAGTGTTGTATAAGGCCATATCAGCACTGACTAGAGAACAGGATCGTGCATTGGTCAGGAAATTAGATTTCAAGCTTATTCCGTGGCTTTGTACGCCATTACACTCCATCAAATAGCACTCACCATGGGACTGACTTGGACAGGCTTGTTGTATTTGGTTTCTTTCCTCGATCGTAAGTCTTTGAATCAGCCCTATCCTTGGAATGTTGTGTTCAGGTGTGCTGATCCAAACAGGGACGAATATTGTGGATCCCGCCCTTCATACGATTCGTTCTCCATAGTCTAACACTCACAATAGGGGAATGAAAAGATTGAAGGACTTATTGATGATTTAGGCATGACTGCTGGTCAATATAATGCCTGGTAAGTTGCCACTGAAATTCCTATAGCAAGTGACTAGCTAAAAATACCCCCCCAGCTTGACTATCTTTTCGTTAGTTACTCGATTTTTGAGTCTCTCTTAAATGTGCTTTTAAAACGCATGCGACCTCGCATCTACATTCCTACCATCATGGTATTGTGGGGACTCTGCATGACCTGTTGGTTTTTCCATTTAGCTGCGTGGAACTCTCGCTAATGTTTCAAATGCATAGTCATAAGCTTCTGTAAAAACTACAAGTGAGTATTCTCATTTTGATAAATCACGATTGCAAAAATTGATCAATCTGCTAAGTGGTATGATGGCTGCACGATGGCTTCTTGGCTTGACCGAGGCAGGCCTTTTCCCAGGTAAATACCAGGCTTTTTACGGTTATTGTAATGTATACTCACCGTCCGATGTTAGGTGTCAACTATTATTTTTCTTGCTGGTTCAAACGTCGAGAATTCGGAATTCGCGCTGCTGTTTTTTTTTTTTTCTGCAGCAGCTGTGAGTGGTTCCTTTGGTGGCCTCCTTGCGGCAGCGATTTCTCAAATGGATGGAGTTGGCGGCAAACGTGGATGGGCTTGGATTTTCATCCTCGAAGGCCTTGCTACCGTTGTGATCAGCGTTATTTCTTTCTGGATTCACGATTTCCCTGACGATGCTAAATTTCTGTCCCCCATCGATCGCGTCCGTGTTTTGAAGCGTCTTCGTGCAGACCAACAGAGCTCGG
This sequence comes from Trichophaea hybrida, assembly GCA_015178995.1. Lineage (NCBI taxonomy): Eukaryota > Fungi > Ascomycota > Pezizomycetes > Pezizales > Pyronemataceae > Trichophaea > Trichophaea hybrida. Next base: position 15,581 of record WHVE01000664.1, on the reverse strand, counting down.
CAGAACATGAGGATTTCCAGATGAAATGTTTCTGGCAGAGTATGAAGGATTGGAAGACATATGTGGGGGCCTTGATTTATATGGGTGTTGTCGGCTCTCTGTATGCCTTCTCTTTATTTCTCCCTAGCATCATAAAGGAGCTGGGATTCTCGACAACCAGAGCGTAGTTACTATCAGTGCCTCCATATGCTCTTGCTTGCATTCTCACGATTTTAATAGGATGGGCGGCAGATCGAACTAACCAGCGTGGGCTCTTTAATATTTGTGTGTCGTTCCTTGGGATTTTGGGCTTCGGCATACTCATTGGGTCTCGGAGTCCGGTACTATCGTATGCTGCTGTATTCCTTGCCGCACTTGGGATCTATCCTTGCATACCAAACACAATCACTTGAGTTTCTAACACGGAGGGTGTATACAAGAGAGGGGTGACTCTTGGGATGGTTATTAGTATATTTCCATTCCCTGATGCAAACGGGCTCCAAGTCCATAAGCTTATAACTATAGGTTGGGGTAATTTGAACGGCGTCATGAGCTCGAACGTGTATCTTGCCCGGGACTCGCCACGGTACACCATGGGACATGCAATCATCCTCGGGTACCTGGCGATTGGGTTGTTTGGAGGTTCAGTGCTGAACTACGTGATGCTGAAGAGAAAATGAAAAGCGGAGAAACGGTGAGAGAGACAACTGGATCCAAGGAAAGACCCCGAAAGAAATCGAGATATTGGGCGATGAACGGTATGTCCAACCCTAGCTTTTTAGCTTAGCTACTCCTGTCCTCGCACGCTGACGAAGCAATTTGTAGACCGGATTTCTTATACACTTTGTAAAGGGCTTCCATAATCCTTGATACCTATCTTAGCAGCTGCAGTTAGCATCTAGCGCGGGTAGACACATGTATGTAACTAACTCGAGCGCGAAGTTGTGAATAGAAATGATCAAGCCTTGGTTTAGGTCTCTGTGACTGTGTCAAGTTATTTATGTAGCAAATCGTAGCAAGATATTCCAAACGCACAGGCGCTCAGCCTTCATATGCCATACATTAAGTACCAAGGTAGTTCATGCATCTTAATAAGCAAGTACCCACCGCGTCGTCAGCTATCACGAAGATGTGGCCATCGTGGCTGTGAGCCCGTCAGTGATCCTCTTCTTCCTCTGATAACCCCGCGACCTTCTATCTTCATTCTTTCCGATCCCCTACATCTTTGATGAGATCCCAAAAACGAGATACAATATGGTAACTTGCAATTCCACTCTTTCATCAACTCACTGTATGTGTCGAGCTCCTTCTTCGAGAATTACCACTGACAATGGGTTGTAGGGCACGTTGATCCGATCGCCGGTAGCTTGACATTACACACACTGGGCTGGATAATATGTATTGTACGGATCCGTCTCTATCCTTCCTGGCAAACGAGGCTAACGTTGGGAGTTGTAGGCTTGCACATTAATCTCCTCCATCGTATCGTTCTACTTGATCTACAAACATGCGACGACGTTCACAAATCTGAACGAACAGCGCAACATCATCCGAATTCTGTTGATGGTACCCGTGTACTCGGTGACTACCATGTTTAGTTATGTGTGGTATTGGCATGCTGTTTATTGGGAGTTTGCTCGTTAGCCATACCAGTTATGCTTTATTGAAGTTGTACTGACGAGGTGAAATAGGCGACTGTTACGAGGCCTTTGCAATAGCTGCGTTCTTCTCGCTGATGTGCCACTACATAGCCCCTGAGCTGCGAGAGCAAAAGGAGTTTTTCGCAGCGATGGACGTGCGCCCCTGGCCGTGGCCAGCAACTTCATTCAACAAGTGCACTCACGGGAAGTGGCGGAAACCAAGGAGCGGGTTAACTTGGTTCAATATTGTGTGGGTGTCGATATTTCAGTACTGTTTTGTCCGTATTGCGACCACCATAATTGCGACCACAACTCAGTACACGGGTCACTTCTGTGAAGACTCGCTCCACCCCGCTTTTGCTCACTTCTGGGTGATGCTCTTCAACTGCCTTTCTGTGACGGTTGCAATGTATATGTTGATTACATTCTATCTCAACACTCGCGACCAGCTCGCGCCAAAGAAGCCGCTCATTAAAATGCTCTGTATAAAGCTCGTTGTCTTCTTTTGCTTTTGGCAGATGATTATTCTCGATTTCCTCGGCTCTGCACATATCATCAAGCCCACCAATAAGATCTCACCGGGTGATATATCCGTTGGATTTAACGCGCTTCTCGTGTGCTTCGAAATGGTCATATTCTCCATAATGCACCTCTTCGCTTTTCCATGGAACGTATACCAAAGTTCGTCGCTAGGGCCGGGACCAATACCCACGCAGACGCCACCAATCAAGCCCTGGAAAGCGCTGGCATATTCCTTCAACCCATTCGACATGATCAAAGCTATTGCAAGGGGGGTGAAATGGGCTTTATTTGGTTACCGACGTCGCCACCAACAAGCCAGCGATGTTGCGGCAAGAAAGGACTCGAAGATACAATTCTCGGAGGAAGGCCAGGGGTTGGTTTCCAACGCGGTACTACCAGGGACCTATCCCAAGCCTAATGTATATGATCAGCCTGCAATTCCTGGTGGATTGGTTGTACAGCACCCAAGCCCCAGCGATCAAGAGCCTATTCCTCAGCAGGAAGAAGTCCCTGCATATGGCCTCGCAATCACCGAGCATACAGGCTACCGACCATCCGCAACCGAGATGGCTTCTACAACGGTAGTAGGAGGTGCTAATACCCAATCCTATCCTGTATTAGCTGACCGACGTGATGGAGCGCCGAACGTACCGCCATACCCTACTGTTACCTCTATGCCTAGTATACATGGGCACCCTAGCCCTAATAGAACGCCCTCGCCAGGTGAGAGCCATGAGTTACTTGGACAGCATCCAGCCTTGCGAAACCCTTCCTGGCAACAGCATCAGAATCCCGCTTCGCAGGAAGTGGGTTTTACGTACTCGGAGAGTATGCGGGATGAAGAGGGGGTGTATCAGGGACCTAGTCCGAGGCGAAGGGTGGAAGAAGATCCGGGCGGATTACGGTGGAGGGAGGTGTAGGTTGATCATATTTGTGTTTTAATACTGGTGTATATATACCCTTTGCCATATGGGACGGTGATGCATATCATTGGCGACGCAGTTTTGTGGGTTTGCGGTTCTTGGTACATATTGGAAGGATATCTGTTTTTGTATGAATTTTTGTCTTTGTTTATGCTATTCCCAACTCGACAGATGACGTATCACGAAGCTTTGGCTTTTTAGACAGGTACGGTACGAAGTTTATATTTTGCACCTCGACACTCGAGCCAATATGAAACCTTAATTGCAGGACACGTAGCGTCGGAGGATTTCTGTGCATATGGTAGTGCAGCTACTGCCGTTCTGTCTCACTTAATTCTCTACACTCAGTTATGGAATAAGTGGCTGCAAGTCTGGACTTCAGAACATTACTCCCAACATCAAAAATGGTTTGGACGGCACAAGCTACTTCAAATATCTATAAGCATACGGACGTCACGCCAGTAATTCAGTGATTGCTAAGATCTCGCCGGACACTCCCCTTAAACCCCAAAAAGTTCCCGTGGTAAAAGGAAAAGAATCTTGATTGTATTATAATATTTTCCAAATGGATTCGAGGATATGACTTTATCCAGTTGGTATTTTGAAATTCAGACGGCTACCCCCCAATCCGTATATACTTACACTATAACTAGAAAGGGATTTTCACAACCTCGAAGTATCCGAAATACACGCCGTGGGCACATTCCGAGACTATTTCTCCACAAGATCAGGACGAAGTATACACTGAATTCAAGTGAAATTCGGCCCTGGCGGTGTGTCAATACATACTAAATACGGATTTTCCACCTGTGCTTTTTTACAAGAGTAGATATTGACTCCAGTATGATAGACAGCCTAGTCATGTCATAGTCCCAATCGGTGGATAAGGTACTTACCACAAGTGATAAACTTGAGATAAGTCGGCTCGAGTATGTACGTAGAGAGGGTGGAAGGACGAGTTTCCTTTGCTATAATCAATCACAAGCCAAGTCCCACTCCCCGTTCTCACTACGTTATTCTCCAAAATAACTCAATGGTAAATTGTGGGGAACTAGAATACGGAGCTTAAGTAGACTTTGAGTGTGCAGGACCATAGACTTTAGGAGATAATATATTCGAAGTCCACGTTCGTCTCGGCGAAATTGTGTCATCCCCAGTCACTCTGTTAAGAAAGGCCTCAATCTCAAATCTCTAGACTGAATGGTTCGCTCCTTTAAATATAAAATAGAGATTTCTCTTTGGGAATCCGTGCATCAAGAGGCCGCAGAAGAGACCACAGAACATAATGTAGTTACTATTAGCTACCGAGTGACATTGTATGATAACTTTATGTGCCGCTCCTCTCCTCCCAGATCCGCTCCAAGTCGTGCAGCTCTGTCGGCTACTGGATAGAGCGTTAGATAATTAGGCAGAGTATCAGAGGCCCGGGGCTCGATCTCTAGCTATCAAGTTTGCTGGTGTAAGGGCATACCGGAGGACCTATTTTGATATATAGTCTCTTTCGTTTGCAATAGTTGGACCCTCGACTTTGACCCCAAAAACCCTCCATTACAGCATGGTTCTGTGAAAATTAGGTATAAAACTTGACCCAAGGGACTGGGATAAGCTGAGTTATGCTCCAATAACCACAACCAATAAATTAAGATATCTCTGGACGTCATCCAGACTTCGACCATCACCTTTTCATACCATTTTTGCGTCTCATATCCGCTTCTCTCATCTTTAACTGTTCACTATGTCGGCCCACGATATTGACTGGGAGTCGCTAGATATCGCCTCCGACGACGAGACGCCCCAGATTGTTCAGTACGCAGATAATGGTGGATCAACGCATCCAGAGGGCGGAACTATGGTACATTCATTACACAGAAGATCCACCTATCCATGGCCAAATCTGGAAGCCGCCCACTACGTCGTCCACAAGGCGCGCGAGAGAGCAGCAACTATTTCCTCGCAACCCAAGCCGCATCTTTACAAGAAGGTCTCATTTGACAGTTTGGCACGCACCAGGAGATTTGTTCCAGTGGTCCCTTCCAATGAATCCAATTCTGATTCTGATTCTGATACCTGCCCTGAGTATATCAAGGTTGACGAGAGTTAGTATTTGCCTGCGGTTGGATTAGCGTCGAGTGCTAATGTGTGCCCACAGCAAGCGAGATATCTGAGCCACATGAGTTTGAGGAGCGCTTGGGAAACCTGATTGAGAGTGCACAGTATTCCTGTGATGATTCTTATGTCGACGACTATGACGATAGCCGTGCTGTTAGTATCACGGACAGATTGCGACCCCGCTATAGAACTCAGTATGCGGATCCAGCAGACATCCTCAATGGCGATAGCATCTTTATACCGCATTCTGCTGCCATTGGAACTCCCGAATGCTCGCATTATGGGCAGCTTCGGGGTATCGATACTCTGGATAATTCGGCGGCTGTTGACACGTACGTTGAGATGATTCTCAGTAGGTCTTCCTTATTGCCTGGTCTTTGTTACGGTTTATTACTCACAAGCAATACACAGAGCACCCTGAGCTTGCACGAACCCCGAGCCCTAGAGCAGATGGATCACTAGTCGAAGTTGAGCCAATCAGACCTGTACCACCCAGGCCAACCACCCCTGGATCAACTGAGAACCGTTGGAGCAGTCCAGCAAATAACCACGGCTTTGACGCAGAGTGTAACCGGTTGAGTACACCCAAGCCCATTTTCAAACTGTTACTACGTGTGCCGGGAAAATCTAACATCAGTGCCTTCGATGACCCATTGTACTCTCCGGATGACAAGTTCGATCAGAATGTTCCATGGTCACATCTGACAGATCCGCCTAGTCCAACTCCGGCTCAGAGGCACTTTGGACCAACCGACAATACTAGAGGCAGGATTTCAACCAGTAGCAATGCCCCAGGACAGGAGACAAATTACGACCGGCCAGAGATATCTACACCTCACGGAGTTCGTCATACGGACGATTTTCTTCAGCCTCCCGATAATAGCTTCCACTCTCCTGCAGAACAGAACAGACGTAGTAATAGTCTCTCGCTACATAGAGACTCTCCCTACCCTATGCAGAGACGACGTGGATACAGTCTCATTGGTAATGAAATCCCACGCCCGTCGGTCTCTCTGGGGGCTTTCAGACGTTATTCTTCCGGCGAGTATGAGCCTAGGGAACGCCGTTGGATCACCCGTAGGGTGTTGGAGCGTAATTCGGTTTCTGGACGCCTTTCGATCGATCGAGCCATCCTCGAAGATCCCGAAACCGAGATGAATCCTAGGACGGATGCCATGGCAAAGATTGTAGTTGAGGGGCAGCTAAAATCTCTGAAACAGAGGATTGCAACTTCTTTTCCTGCGATGGTAAACGAAGCGAGCAAAGCCGGTTCTCCTCAAACAGAGTATGCCCCGAAGAAAGAATCAACAATTGAGGGCAAGGCCCCTTCTAAATTGGCTGGATGAACGCTAATAAATATATCATGCAGGCTTGCCGGAAGTCGTCGCTACCAAAGATACTTGTCCACCAATGGTTTCTCCACCAAGGGAGAGGAACGAAGGTGGGAACCAAGACTTCTGCATTATTCAGACCGATGTCTTCAAAAATACCCCCGTTAACCTCCAATATGAAGTAAACAAGAACCAATTTTTCCAGATGGAGCGCATCCCGGAGAGAGCGATGCAGGTTAAGAGTAAGTTCCATTCGCCTTGTCTACGGAAGGCTGCTGATATGACATTTCATATAGCTGTCCTGGACCGCGGTTACACTACTATAGAGAACGTCATTATGAGAACTCAAGGGGTTGAAGTTGTAGAAAAAGGCTTCACTGTTCCTACGGCAAATGCTGCGGCGGAACTGACCAATAACACTACTAAGAATGAGCAAACAGAAGCTTCCAATTCGGCTGATTTCACACCCCTAAAGAAAGCTTCTAGAAAGGTCCCCGCCTCGCCTATCAAGGCTCAATATGGCAAAGCGATGGTGGCTGCAGCTATGGTGGCCGAAGACCAACTTGCCATTTCCGAAAGCAAGGGAAAAGGTAAGGTGGAGATGAATACCCCATCCACTGAAGACAAAGGCTGCCCGATCAGACAAAATTGCCGTCGTACTATGGGAGGTCTGACAGCTCCCATCTCCTGGAAGGTGGATAACGTCAAGTGTAAAGATGAGAAGCCCCATCTCAGCGTTCAGGGAAATGCGGCAATCTTCCACAGGAGGGATGGTTTTTCTGATGCTGAAGAGCCTAAATTCGGGCTGGGATACAAAGAATGGGCAGAAAGAAAGCGGTTGTCCGGGCCTATATTTGCGCCCTCCATGGAAATTGTTGAGGTCTGGAAGAACAACGACGGACTGAAGGATAAGTACCGCAAAGCCCCAGAGCCGACGTGGGTCATTACCAAAAAGAACAAAGTGAACGAGGCCCCTGCCGAGGAGAAGGTAGTTATTGTCCAAGAGAGGAGGATCACCTGGTCTCAGTTCTTCCTCCTCGCTATGATTGTAGCTGGCGTGGATTATTATCTCAGGACAGCCTCTACTATTTGGGAACCGACGACCTCTGTTACCGAATATGTCACTACGTATACCGTCACAACTTTGGATCCACAGCAGCTGATCTTGGAACGCCAGCAATTGACCGAAGCAATCGGCGAACCCACTTTCACTGCAAAGAGTACCACACCTACAGCACGGCCAGCTGTTACTGGTGACTGTGTAGGGTACATTGTGGCTGGCAGCAATGAGCTAATCATAATGTCCGATCTAAACAACCGCGCAGAATGCCTTGAAGCGGTCAATTTTATGGAAGCGGAAGAGGCCGCAAGAGCATCTAAGTACTAGTGGCGCTCTCGAAACCCGATGATGGCGTTTTAACTTACGAGAATATGACGAGAAATTAACGACGAGGAAAGGATTTGTATACTGTTGTTTTGGTCATCAACTTAGACTTTTAGGCTCAGGGTTGTTGTTGTGCAGGTACATACTTGTGCATATTGAACGAATTGCGAATATGAAAGAAATATGAAGCTTGTTTCACTTCCTGTTCGATATAATCATAACTACTGTGATCATGAGGTCGTAACTCATAAACTGTCGTTGTTGCTGCACAGAAAGTCTGTCAGTACTACATAATGATATAGAGATCCAACTGTGTGCATATCCATATCCTAACAGGTATAATAAGAAGTGAGCGAGATTGTGAGAATTGACTGATGTTTAATATACCTTAATTATAAGCTTAATTTCAAAGTTGTTTTTGGGTTTCACTTAGGGTCATAGCTGGGGGACGGCACCCGTCCGGACCAACATCCGTCCAAGACTTTTTGCCGCGGTGATGCGCGAGTGAGGACTTCGTGATGGATCTTCAAGATGTACAACTATTGCAATTGTACCAGGTATCTTACTTCACAATTTTCATATTACACACCCTCTTTGGAATGAGCTTTGTAATTCGTTGGGGAAATGAACTAGTAGGAATAGTGAGACGAGGTTGTGAAATTGGAATCAACTGTCATGTACCAATGACAGTTTCAGGTTTGGATACGACAATACCCTCATCTTTGTGCCAGTAAACACTACCATAAGGACTGTTAGGAACATATACGTGTGGTGAGGCTGTTGCATGCAAGTCGAATTCATCAGGGAAGCTTTGATGCTACTTTCCATATTCACATGCAGCCTCTTCGTACGAGTATGTATGTCCTCTCAAGATGAGTTCTAAAGTTAACTTAGGTACATGCCTACTAGTAAGTAGACAGAGGAAACTCGAAAGCGACGGACACAGGGTATTCAAGCAAGTGAAGTATAACTTTCATACTAGTATGCTATTGCGGCTGCCACCATCAACTCCTCCTTTTCCAGACTAAGACATTCAATGTAATTCATCACCAGTTATCTTGTTTAATAGTCATATAGTTATTTTATATATCTGGTATGGAGAGCCACGCATCACCGCGGCAAAAAGTCTTGGAAGGATGTTGATACGGATGGTCCGGGCTGGGAGAAATCTCCGGGACGTCACACTTATGATATGTATCCCGCTTTACCTTAATACTTGGGTTTTTGCAAGTAAGATTCTGCGCGAAGTAGTGGAATTCAGGGCCATAACTCTTAAGTTGTTACGGGGAAAACTATATATCTCTAGACCTCTCTGGGTCCTTACATACCTAACCCCAAAGTCACATGAATCGGGAACTTTTACCTGAGGGAGATGGAAATTTAATTGTGACGAGTTAAGCTTGATCTACAATCCGTGTGATGCTTCGCAATTTTGAGATGAAACTTTAGAGCCTATTTGGTGGTTAATGAATTACACTACAGATCGAGAGCTCGAGATCTAGATGTTCACAAGCAACCTTACTCTGACGCCTCTAGATCACTTAAGGGATCCCTTTAGTTTAAAGTCGATTCGAATCCGGCAATCCCGCGAAATAGGGCATGTTTAGTAACCTCCATAACTATATCTGAAAAGCCGTTCAAAACTCAGTTTTCGATCCTAAGAGTCCCGATGGTAGTAGGAATGTGCTCATATGTAGCTGACATCTGTAAGATGTATCCCACTCAACCAGAACCGATCCCAATCTTGCACTTGGGTCTATGGGCTGGACTTCCGTTCCCCCGATAGACGCCTGTTCTGGCTTTTGTGTACCCGCTTTTTGTACTCCGCTGTATTATACAAAAACCCTACTTCCTTCTAGCAACTCGCATCAGCATGGAAACAAGGACTAGATTGACCAACTTCAAATCCTTGCTTTATATCATACAGTTCCTACACGAGACATGCGAGTTGCGACTGGCAATCGATATCTGCCGAAAGTATGATATCGAAGCATAAAGCCTTCCCTTGACAAAGTCTCGACATAAGGCCGCTGTCAAGTTTCCTTGGTGAGTGTGATTCTTTTTGAACATAAATGCTACCCATCAAGCAATAGATTTGCGCCTAGTGCACCCGGGTTTCTGGATTTATGGCCCACTTGGATCAATACTGGCATGAACTAACATGTCCACGGAGATACTCATGAAGACCGGTTGTTTTATCCGGTTACTGATCGATATATTGCGCCATACCAGTACTCGTGCACCACCTTGGTGGGTTGCGCACCAACTCCCACTTCCTCGACGCCACAGTACTTCGTTTGGTTTCAGCGCTTTGACGTTTTAACGAATATAGTCTGGCGACTTGACTTTTGTTTGACGTCCCGCTGTCGCTTCGTCCACAGACCATTTCAAGCCAACTTCATGAAAGAAATGGAGATCGACTTTGCCATAACGGCCCCTTTTTTCGTTTGTTGCTTGTCAGCCATGGCAATCCGCGGAGAACCTGAATGAAGCATGGCTTGGCGTTACGTACTGATAATTGGGCGTACACCAAATGTCCCCTTTAATGCAGACGCCTCTACCTCGTGTTGTCCTCCTTTCACTGTGCGAACTTCTTTCGACGCTGCTGGTGGAGGTGGAGGTAGAGGCTGGTTTCGTACTGAGATGTTGATATTGGAAGGCATGGGCACTTTGGGTCGCAAACGCGCTATGACGAATCAAACATTTCGGCAATCGGTTTATTCGGATCATGGATTTTGACCTCTCAAGAAAGTAAGTCAAATTTGAACACCACAACCTCATAAGTATACAACCGAAATTAATTAAGAAAGACATTACACATAAACTCCCGCTACGAATCCAGACCCTCTCGTTATTGCGATAGATCGATACCACCCATATGGTACAACAATCTCAACTGTCCAATTCACAAGACCCAAACTCCAACCTACCATTCTAAACTACTGACTCAATTGCCCCTTCGGAACGGGTCGTATCCATGAAACAGCAAGATTTACCGAAACCATTATCACACCGAGGATCCAGATGGAGCGTCCATACTTGTCGCCATTATATCTGAAGATGATCGCGAAGATAACACCACCGAAATTTCCTGCTGCACCGACACATCCGGACAGGATACCTATAGCACCTGTCAGAATACGAAGTTTGATTCAACTGGATGCAAACATACCATTGGCATAAGGAAATGCATGAGGCACAACTGCAAAGTTCGCACCATTGGCAGCATCCATGAAGAACGCCAGACAAGCCACAAGACCTATCATTGTCGACTGGTGGTGGGAATTAAGGATTCCAATGCAAATACATATGCAGCCCATTGTAACACCGACGAAAATAAGCCAGAACTTCTTGGCTATTACGGATCCCTTGGTTGCGCGATAAATAATGTCTGGAGGGAGAGGATAATTAGCTTGTGTGATGGCTAGGGTGAAAATTAAGAACACACCTGCAATTATTCCGCCTGCCGGACGACAGAAGACATTGAGGAGACCAAACATCGCAGCCCTAAGGTTTCGACTTGTCAGCTTCTGTCAGTCTCAAAAGAGGCTGGGGTTATACCATCGACCGGAGTTGGTCTGCCCGAGTTTCGGGAAATTTTTCGCGTAATATGCACCAAGAATACTGTTGATTGCAAGTTCACCACCGAAGGAGCATGCGTATGGTGCTGATAGCAATAAGGACTGAAGACTGAATATAACGCTTATAGCCTCCATAAAGGTTGGTGCTTGGATGATCTCGCTCTCGGCAATCTTTTCAATTCTTTCGGCCTCAATGTTGGATTTAGTTTTGCGGGCTTCGACGTCTTTGTCAGTCGCAATGAAGCTACCACTTCCTGACTCGTTATCAGCGGCTGGCAGTTCTGTGATATGTCCAGTTGCATCGACAATTTTGCCTTCGTTCACGGCTTGATGCGCGGACTCCATGGCGTGAAGGTGGCGCTCGGACCATGGGCCTGTTGGAGTATCTTCACACAGGAAGATCATACCCAAGGCAGTTGAAGTAATTAGAATGAATGGGACGATGAACGCGACCCTCCAAGCAACATGAGGTGTCAAGTGCTGCTTGTGAACAAGGGAGTCGAAGATTGCAGGCATAATGAAGTAGGTAATACCACCACCAGCGTTTCCGATACCTGCCATCAAGGCGTTTGCGCTCCCCACCACACTTTTGTCAAACATACCAGTACTCCATACCTGGCAAGGAACGAAGGAGGCACCCAGGATGCCGACAAAGAATCTGAGGATGAGCAATCCCCTTGCATCGGTAATAGTTCCGGCGAGCGCTGTGGGGATTGAACCAGTAAGGAGGACGCCTACAATGACGCTATCAGTACTCGATAAGCGTATACAGAGAAATCGAACGTACCAGCAAATACATATCGAGGACCAAAGCGATCGCAGAGTGGGCCGGTAGCTAGCCGAACGATACAACTATTTCATAGGTAAGCGCAACTCGTGACACTGAGTCTTTTCTTAATTTACGTTGCAACCAATGCCATGATATTTGAGTTGCCAACTTCTTTCTGAGAAAGATTCAAGTCGTGTTTGATAGTTTTCGTGAGCTGACGCGAGTCAGAGATCGAGTCACGACAATGCAAGTATGCAGAACGCGACTTACCAATGGTGGAAATGCATACCACGATAGGAATGCTATCATGAACCCGAATGTCGAGAAGAAGAACGTCCGGCCATATTTGTCCACGGGGTTGAGGACTGGTATTGAGAGTGCTTTCTTGTTGACCGGGTTAATGGCAGGAGCCTTCCAGAGGACGCTGAGACGCATTGGGTATGTTGTTCGTAAAGAGGCCTTAGACGCAGATGGGTTGGGTTCGGGATGGAATGAAACTGAGGTCAATGTCGACTGTTTCACTGAATCGTTATCTGTGGACAGAGAGATATCCTCTGGGGTTGCGGTCGAACTTATATTTCAGAGGAAAATGCAGCAGATAATCGATCGGGATCCCAAGGGAATGAAGGATTTTCTGGGAGTAGCTAGCGGCAAAAGCAAGCTGGGAAGTATAGGCTATGTAATGCTCGATATTTCTGTTTCACATGGCCGAGATTTGTATTAGAAACCCTATTCCAAATGATCGACGGGTCCAACTGATAGCAATTCTACCGTTCGGTATGGTACTGGTACTTTCACGCACCTAATCGGCCCGGCCTTCTCGGCTCTGATTTTGTTCCTGCGGGCGCTTGTGCCTACTTTCTCATGCAAGTCGTTCTTCGGGTGTAGGTGCGCGGAGGCTGAAGTAGGCCGTCGCAAGGTTTCTCCGCGGACTCTCGATGCTGACTAGAGAACGGGGCGTCGCATACGACATTGCGGACGATAATATTTTGGAGAGGCAAACGCTCTGAGGGGCTTAATTAAAAAAGGTTCATAATGTTAGCCACACCAAGCCCTATTATGTAGCTGTTCGTAGTGTCAATTAGTCTGGTAGCACGTAGAATACTAAGAGTAGATCAGATCCTGGACTGCGTGGGATGTGAGCAGATAACGTTTTAAACTCAGCCGAAATCGCTGATTACTCCCGTGCGTAACGACCCAAGTACTTCTTTTCCGCGGAACAACCTTGATTTGGTGAAAAAAGGATCTACATCCTCCGACATCGAAAATATGCCGGCCTCAGGCTTTTCCGGGCTTACGTTGTGCATGATTGAATTCGATATTCCTCTCCACAAAACAGGCCTAGGTCGACTGGTCGAGATCAGTAATTCTGCCTCCGCGACTCCGAACCGGCACTTGGAAGTCTTCCAGCGGCAGCAACGCTCCAGATATCGGGTCTAAATGCAATGCGAGCAGGAAATGGGGGTTATCTAACACCCTATAATGCCTAGTATTTTGCTAAGCCAGTGGATGTTGAATTCTATGGCAATAGTTCCCACTATCTGTCAAGGTGCATCCCGGTCCTAGAAAATGGTTTCGCTTTTACATAAAACTTAACCACAGATAAAAATCCTCAAAGAAGCCTTCCTCGTCTCCTCGCGTGTTGTTTGTACACCTATCAATTGAGCCTAGCATCTGTGGCCTCAAGAGATACCTCTACGTTCTATATTTCGTTGTATCTTCAAGTCTGGAAGTCGTCGTAAACATAGACAACATCAACTGTGTCCCCCACCTTCGCGATCTGCCTGTGGATTTGGTAGCTCCTTTTTTACACGGCATAGTTCAACATGTCTGCAGCCGTCACATATACAAAAGGGGCCACAAGAGAAGAGATGGCTTTTCCTCCAACTCCTCCACGATCTGACAAAGGGGAGTCGGATTCGGTACATTCAGGAAATGACGGTGCGTTCGGCCTCAATCGGAGCATATTAAATACATTGTTTTTGCGATTCTGGCCCAGTTTCGGTCACTTAGGACGTGCCAACTCGTTGAGATCCAACCTTTTCGTCAAGTACAACACACTGACAGAAAAAAAGAAGAGGAAGATGTTGTTGACATTCCATTACCGCCGCCGTCTACAACCCCTACAAAGGTGCTGGATATCGACGCAAAAACGCCAGATTTCCATGTGCCACGAGATCCTAGAATGGTGCGGTTGACTGGGGTTCATCCGTTCAATGTTGAAGCACCACTATCAACGCTATTTGATCAAGGTATGTGTATTTCCATCATATATATGTCTTCGATATAAAGCTGAGAGTATTCAAGGCTTTATCACACCTCCGGAACTCTTCTATGTCCGCAATCATGGAGCTGTGCCAGAAGTATTGGATGAGGAGATTCCAGATTGGGAAATCTCCATCGAGGGCTTAGTGGAAACTCCAATAACCATCACCTTCAAGCAGATCCTCGAGGAATTTGAGCAGGTCACATTACCCATTACCTTAGTATGTGCGGGAAACCGGAGGAAGGAACAGAACCAAGTACGAAAGTCTCAGGGCTTCTCGTGGGGTGCTGCAGGCGTATCGACAAGCCTCTTCACTGGACCAATGTTGGCAGATGTTATTAAAAAGGCAAAGCCCTTGAAGAAGGCACGGTATCTATGTATGGAGGGTGCGGATCAGTTAGTAAGTATTCCTGCCATGATTACATCCAACAAGGCTAATATATCAAAGCCAAACGGCAACTATGGAACCTCGGTAAAGCTCAGTTGGGTCCTCTCCCGCGAACGCGGCATCATGCTTGCCCACAAACAGAACGGGGTGCCTTTGACCCCAGATCATGGTCGACCAATTCGTGTCGTAATTCCATGCATGATCGGTGGTAGAAGTGTAAGTTCTTTGTCCACAAAAATACCTACAGGATTCAAATTGAACCTTTCGACTATAGGTAAAATGGTTGAAGCGTATCATTCTCTCAGATAAGCCGTCAGACAACTGGTACCACCAATATGACAACCGTGTGCTTCCAACCATGGTGACCCCGGAAATGTCGAAGCTGGACGACAAATGGTGGAATGATGAACGATACGCTATTTATGATCTCTCAGTTAACTCTGCGATTGCACAACCGGCGCATGATGAGACTCTTGCCCTTGGGGAACGCACCCCGACGTTTTACAATTTTAAAGGATATGCGTATTCGGGTGGTATGCGACGGGTTACTCGTGTGGAAATTTCTTTGGATAAGGGGAAGACATGGGAGCTCGCTAGCATTAACTATCCTGAGGATCTATACCGAGAAACTGAGCGGAAACTCTACGGCGGACGTATCGATATGGCTTCAAAAGATGCGTGCTATTGCT